>NW_019380469.1:1538991-1560169 GCF_000648655.2 Copidosoma floridanum | reverse complement strand
TATATATTCTAGAGATTATCAGAAAGAATTAATATGAATAGGGTAGGTAGAAGGGAAGCGAGAGGAGCTTGCTAAACATTTTAATATACCAATTACTCTAGTATACACAACATTCAAATCATTAATATTACAATTTACTTAATGAATCTACTTAAATTTTTTCAGAAAATTTTTTAACATAAACAAATAAAGTTCTGCAAAACAAAAATATTAAAGTAATTCATTTGGAATACTTCCTCCAATACACAAAATAATTATGATAAATAATACAAGTTTCTTAATTTTTGGATGAATAAAATCTTGTTGAAATGAAATACATATTTTTACATTACAACTTATTATTATACAGCGATCAATCAAAATTTATATATGAAAAAACTTATCTACTAAAACCTTCAAAACTAATAAGTCGAAAGTATCTTGATTGGATTAATTTATTGACTCTTTAATGGACTGAGATTTTAAAATAATGTATTGTAATAACATAACGTGATTGTAATTGTCTTATTTCGTTTGAAATAATTGATTGTACTGTAATGAATTTTTAGTATTGTTTGTTAAAATGTGGACGCAAAATTGTCTGGAAAAAACGACAAAAGCATTAAAAAATTTTTTAATTGAAACAGTGTCACGAAATAATTAAAAGGAGAAGGCATCACAACAAACATGTGGGCTGATCATGTTGTAAAATAAATTTTAAATGTCAAAATTGCAAAAAATTGTTTAAAAAAAAAAAATTTATGAAACAAAATCAATATCAATAAAGAACAATAAAATTAATTGGACCTAAAGTCGAAAATTCACTTTGAAGAAAAAATGTCGTTTTTTAAAACGTACATTAGGATGAGCTTTTATTAAAATTAATGCTTGTAGTTAAGTTGAAATAGCTTTTGGAAAATAGTTACAAATTCACGTACGTACTAATTAAGAAATGAAGAAAAAGAAATATGTACAATTTATTCTTCGAAAGAATATTTGCAGTATTTCAAAAGAACATTCAATGTAGTGCACACATTCACTTTAATAGATAACATTAAAATCATTCAAAATTGAACAACAAAATCAAAATTGATAAGTAACATTCAAATCATTTTTAAGAAATAAATGATTTTGAGAAACATTAAATTTAATTAAGATTAAAACCATAAGTTTGTTAGTTAAAGTGGAGCCTATTAAAGTATTTTTAATGAAGAACATAAAAATTGATACATAATTTTATGTCACTTTTTAAATACATTAAAAAACTTGCAAAAACACAAAAAAAAAAAACGAAAAAAATGAAAAAGAAAGAACCTAATTGGCCACTTCAAAGCAGTTAGTAAACTTTACGCATCTAATTTATGAAAGCTGATAATAGAAAATTCTTACTAAATTTCGGTGATGAGATCGTACCCTCGAGTTAAAGTCTTTCCGCCTCGCTGCACGTCCTGAAATGAATTTATACTACACTGACTAGCCTATCAGGAAACTCGTGGCATGTTTCTGGATGAGATCTCGTCTTTGTGAAGTTGATGTCCTTTGCTTGCTGCTCCAGGTCCTCACGATTATTTTCACTACGTTGACGCGACTGATACGAAAGTCGTCGTACATTCCTGGATGAGGTCTTCTCCTGATAAAACCAGAGTATTTATAAAATGTCACTTTAATGCACACCCCGATTACAAGCCGTTGTAAAGACACTTGAATACAGCAGCTACGTTAATTCCCTGCAAATAGGGTTCAACACTGTAAATGAGACGTTCACTAATAAGTAGTTATGCAAACTATGGCTGCTTCAAAAACGAACGATCGCGCTGCTTTTGCTCCAGCACCCTCCCTCCCCCTCCTCCTCCACCATCTTACACGTTTTTTACGCTTACGGTGTTGTTGCATTAGGTTGGAAATTCTCAGAATGGTCTTTTCGTGTTATTTGTATGTAAGACTAAACTTACCTCATTGATATAATACATACGTTTTTAAACATCAATGCTAAAAGTATTAAATAGTATTACAAAAATGTATTTCGACATGATACGAATTTATAAAAATTTGTGACGAATTTTTTTCATCGATTTTAATGATCTTTAATAATTCAAACGATAATTATTTAATTATTATAATTTTTTGCAGAAATGCATTAAATTCGCAAAATATTTAAGTAACTATATTTTAATTCGCTTAGTAGATCAGATAATTAAAAGTAGCTTATTTAAAAATATAAATCAAACTGTATATTCAATGCAAATTTTATAAATAGTATACTACGTACGAGTTGTCAAAGGATTTTATTTGCGAATTGCGAGGTTTACGGTACGAACTAGAGGTAAGAGCCAAAACGAGGTTCCTAAGGAAGTCTTTTTGAACAAGTTACGTATACTATTTTTTCACTTGAGAATCCAAAATCAAGCGGTGGAGATACTATTCTGAGGTTATGAAACGGAAAAATCTATCAATACATCTTAAATATTTTTATGTAACAGCATTAGACACACACAAAATTTCATAAAACTAACGTATTATAGTAAATTAATTTTATTCAATGAGATGTGTTGTATAAATAGTCAAATGGTCTTGAAATTTAATATATAGGTGTTCATAAAATTTCAAGAAAAATCTCACTCTACCCTTACACCTCACTAAAACTAGTACAACAGACCTCAGTTTATTTATCCAAACTCGAATTAACTGAATCGATACTAAGCGTACTACTACATGTTTTGCGTCTAGGCGCAAACTTTGAAGCACCGCAGTAATGCTTGTATGTATATATAACACCAGCGCGCTCGCATGTTTGTTTTGTTTCCAATATTGAGCTTTCTTTACTCAGTAACTTTTAATTACTGTTAGTGAGCTCATCCCTCTCTCATTGTTCGAATTGCTGTTTTAAACGGTGTTATGATAAGTGAATAACCAAAATAAGTGCAAAGCGGAAATGTGTCGTCCTGTCACTTGATGACAAAGTGGAAATAATCAATGAGTTAAAAAAAGGTGTGGCAGGAAAGGTACTGGTAGATAGATTTGGTGTTGATCAACAATTTTACCATGGATAATAGCGTTATTAAATTCTTCCTTCTTACACACAACAACTAATTTTGGGCTACTAATGTGAATTCTTATAAACTAAGGAATTTTTGCTGCCGTCATATATACAGCTAATGTTTTAAATTTTTTTATAATTGTTTTTTGCTGATTTGATAGGATTGATCAGTTTGAATAAATCGGAAATAAAGTCTGAATTCTAAGAGTAACACTGAATACAAATACTTTTTCTTCACTACAATTATTATCAATTAATTAAAATTATATTTTAATTATAATTAGTTCAAAATATTCCTCAGTAAACGCCTCATTCGGGTACAATGAATCATTTATAAAGTCCTCGTAAGGGTTTAACAATAATATTATAAGGAGTTAATAGCTGTATTATATNTTAATTTTTGGATGAATAAAATCTTGTTGAAATGAAATACATATTTTTACATTACAACTTATTATTATACAGCGATCAATCAAAATTTATATATGAAAAAACTTATCTACTAAAACCTTCAAAACTAATAAGTCGAAAGTATCTTGATTGGATTAATTTATTGACTCTTTAATGGACTGAGATTTTAAAATAATGTATTGTAATAACATAACGTGATTGTAATTGTCTTATTTCGTTTGAAATAATTGATTGTACTGTAATGAATTTTTAGTATTGTTTGTTAAAATGTGGACGCAAAATTGTCTGGAAAAAACGACAAAAGCATTAAAAAATTTTTTAATTGAAACAGTGTCACGAAATAATTAAAAGGAGAAGGCATCACAACAAACATGTGGGCTGATCATGTTGTAAAATAAATTTTAAATGTCAAAATTGCAAAAAATTGTTTAAAAAAAAAAAACACATTTCATAAGAAATTTAAAAATCCATAATCAAGAACTCTTCTAAAGACTAAATTCATTCGTAGTAACTGGACAAATTTTTAATCGCTTAATTCAGCTATATTGTCTATCGCTTAAAATGAATGCCTGAATTTTCTTTCAGTTAAAAACCACTGAGGTCAGGGTGTCGACCTATACGGGAAATCCGAGAAATCCAGGAAATATACGGGAATTTAAGTAACCCGGAAAAAATACGGGAATTTCGGAAATGATACGGGAATTTGGTAAGAAGTATAAAAAAATCAATTTCGTAGATTTCGAGATGCCCGTAAGTGTTTCCCAATATCCGTTATACCCACTCGTGATAAATTTAAGCAATTTTAAAAGAAGTTCTTAAAATTTTCGCGTTGCGTATTTATTCACAGTGTTAAGGTAAGTCTTAGCATGTCGAACGTTGTAGAGAAGAAACAGAAGTAAGGCTGAGATCTGTAAGCATGCTTACACTAACTTACAGAATAGGCTTTGTCATATATCTATAAGACAAGAGAGGGAGAGGAGAGGAGAAAGGAACGTGATGGTAGAAAGAAGCAAACGGAGAATGAAGTGGACTATATTGTATAAATTGTATGATTAAACGTGATTACTTCAACTTTGTTTACTTTTTTTTACCGCTTTGAATTTTTTACTCTTTATTTTTGAATAGTCGAAATTTTTTGCACATTGCTTAAGCATATTATTTTTTTTTTCATCCAGCTCAAAACAATAAGGTAGACCTTATCAAGATAATCACCTGATCAAATTTGATGTTAATACCACGAATGCCCCACGAGGATTGTGCACCTATAGCCAATCTCATGCAACAGAGTTTCCGTGATCTGAGGAGATGCCAAAGGTCTCTTCCAGTGCACGATGTAAGTTGTGTGGAAAGATTATCGGTATGAGCTCCATGGGTCGAACTGCGCTAATAAGTCAAGCTACTGGCAAGAAGCACAAACGTCTTCAAAATGCTTCTAAAAATACACCATCTGCTGCTGCAGTCATATTATCCGCAATCTCACATCCTGCTGGTGAGTTAGTACTTAATCTGTTAGCTTTCTATAGTTCCGATCGTGGATAATTAAATAAGTAGAAGCGATTGACTCGAAAGACATAAATTGTCTGTCTTGGCGTCAAAACGAAAACGGATGCTTCCATTTTTCCCCTCTTGTTTACTGACAGTGAAATTGCAAAGAAAATGCAGCTCCATAAAGATAAGATTGGTTATATTATTATTCATGGATTAGCTCCTCATTTTCGGAAGGAAGTTTTAGACATATTAGAAGTATGCAGTCATGTTACGGTGGGGTTTGACGAAGCGTTGAATGAAGTGTCTAAAAAGAAGCAAATGGACCTTGTAATACGATACTGGGATCCTATAACAGATTTAGTTGCTAATCGTTACCTGTCGTTAGATTTTCTTCAAAATTCCACGGCTATCGATCTCAGATCTGGAATAAGAGATACTTTAGGTCCTTTAATTGAAAAGAAACTGCTGCAAATATCGATGGATGGACCCCCAGTAAACTTTAAAATGCTCAAGGATTATCGAAAAAAACTTGAAGAAGAATATAACACTTCTCTCATTGACTTAGGTAGCTGTGGATTGCACGTCGTGCATGGAGCATTTAAGACCGGCATTGACATCACTGAATGGAAGTTGAAGGAGTTCTTAGTGTCACTGTACTACCTCTTTTGTAAGACACCAGCACGGCGAGGTCACTTTACCAAGACTACATCCTTGGAAGTCTTTCCTATACCATTTTAATTTACTCGTTGGGTGGAGAATGATAAAGCTGGATCAAAGGCTATCACCATGTTGCCCCAACTAAAGATATGGGTCGACCAGGTCCGTAGTAAAGGAAATAGCAACTCTTTAAATAAGGGGCACTTGAATTTTGATAAAGTGGCCATGGCACTGAATGATAAGCTCTTGGGTGCAAAAATAGCATTTTTTGTTTCTACAGCTCAACTTATTAAGCCCTTTTTGACCAAATTCCAGTCGAACAGTCCATTGGCTCCATTGTTGTTCCGGGAACTGGAGTCACTTAGTATGGAATTAATGGAGCACTTGGTGAAGAAAACAGTCTTGCAGGAGAATACAAGGATAATTAAGGTTGACCTCAAGGACTCTAATCTTATTCCTGCGAAGGATTTTGACCTAGGCTTTGGAACAAAAGCAGCAATAAGGGACGCAAATAGCACAAAAAAGCTGAGTGATGAAGAAGTTGTAAGATTTCGCATAAGCTGCCGTAAATTGTACGTCAAAATAATTCAAAAAATTCAAGAGCGCTCACCCCTAAAGTATAAGGTGACCCGGGCTGCGTCGTGCCTGGACCTCATTGTGGCTGCCAATACTCCGAGTCTAGCACAAGAAAGAGTTGAACTTGCCCTCGATGTTTTTTGCACTCAAAAGAACTGGCTTTCAGGTGCTAAAGCCAATCGAATAACAAGGAGCTATTCTGCCCTTTTGAGAGAGCCTTACGTTCTGATGCATTTTAAAGAGTTCAATGCGAAGGATACGCGACTTGATAAATTTTGGCCTGCTCTGATAGCATCAGTACAGAATGTCCCAGCCAAAGAAGACCTACTTGATTTTGTAAAAATGCTCTTAATTTTATTCCATGGCAATGCTGCACTGGAAAGAAGCTTTTCTTTAAATAATGATTGTATGATTGTGAATCAAAAAGAAAGTAGCCTTATACAAAAAAATGTATAGTCCAAGACGTGGTGGTCAACGCTGGTGGTGTTGATAAGGTAAGTATGACCAAGTCTATGATCCTTGCTGCACGAAACGCCAAAGAAAAGTACACAGAGTCTATGGAAGCGCGAAGTGAGGAAGGGAAAAAGACAGCTGCTCAAGTAGCGGCCAAGCGAAACGCTACAAAGGAAATAAAAGAATTAGCTGTCAAGAAAGCCAAGATCATAGAAAATGCTCTCCAAGAGAGCTCTAAAATTGACGAGCGCATCCATCTCTTGCAGAAGCAATTATGGGATATGAGGAGTATGTGGCCTATGAATCGGCTTGAGTTGGCAGTCTCATGGCTGCCGTGTCCAGGAGTTGAGGAGGAAGGTGAAGTAATTAAACGCTTGTTAGCATTAACAAGAAAAGGTTTAATATTCACTGGTATGAAAGGGCTTCTCAAGGAAGCTACAAAATGTGTGCTCGCAATGACGGTCGAGACTTCTCTGCTCGCGCAGCGGCCTGCACGGCGAGCAGAGACGCTGGAGAAAGAGAAGCGGAGGAAGGCTAAAGAGCCTACTCTTTTACCGACGGTTGCGCAGCAGGGTCGGGTCCCCACACTACTCCCCCCTGAGACAGAACAAGTAAAAAAAAAGTGGAAGGCTGTGGCCATCGCAAACTGATATGAGTTACAAGAATAATAAAAAAAAAATGTTTGAACGCAGCTTGACAAAAACATTACTGTTTAAATCGCAGTACAACACAAATTGGATTATTTTTACTTAGTTACAATTAACGTTGGAAACAATTTGTTTTAACGGAACAGAGTCTTGACACAAAAGAGAAAAAAAAGAAAATAATAATTTACAGAGTGTGTGTAATTCCGCTGTGGCCGCGCAGGTGTAGGCCATTATAAAGTTGTAAGACTCAAACGATAAATATAATTGCAAAATGTGTTTAGACACTACTTAAAGTTTATGTAGATCTAACTAATGATAAAGACGTAAAACCTAAACGTTGCTAGCGCATGTTAAGAAGACATTTAAAAGAAGTTTTACAGACTGTTTTCACAATTAACATTGACCGGACAATAACAGAGATATTAAAAACTATAAATTCGCAGTCTCTGAGTTACAATCGGCCAACGCAAGGCACTTTAGTGTGACTAAACATTAAATGTAACGCATTTTACAGTAATGGTATAACTGAGTAAATATAAAATCACAGTTAGCGTTAAGTAAGCTGAGACTATATTAATTAATTTTCCTTAATATTAGCAACCAGGTAACGAAGAGACCAGAAAACAAATTTACTTAGAATTATTAATGGATGTGCTGAAATGAACTTTTTTGTTGCATTGTTTATTGCACGGATAGGTTTTAAGTACAGGAATGGGCCTTGGAGGCAGAATGCAGGGTGTGGTGAGATCCACAGTGGGTGCCTCAAGGTCCTCCGGAACAAAGTGAGCTGGTTTGAGTTGTTCTGTTGAGACAACTTTGAGTGTACCGTTTATATCTATTTTATAATCGAGGTCGGAAATTCGCTCGATGATTTTGTAAGGGCCCGAGTAAGGACGTTCGAGTGATTTGGCAGCTAGGTTACGACGAAATACATGTGAGCAAGTGCGAAGATCCTTAAAAAAGAATGGGCAAGCCTTGTGACGGTGTTCAACGGGCACTGGCTTGAGTGTTCTCATGGGTTCCCTGTAGTCCTCAATAAAAATTTGAGGATTTGCAAAAAAATTGTCAGGGATGAAGAATTCACCGGGCAGGCGTAAGGTTGTACCGTATAAGAATTCGGCAGGGCAGGCTCCCGTGTCAGTCCGTACTGCAGTGCGGAGGCTAAGCAGAACTGTGGGGAGAAGTTTAACCCAATTAGGATCATTGTGACACATGAGTGCGGCCTTGAAACTGCGATGCCAGCGTTCTAGGAGCCCGTTGGCAGCTGGATGGTAGGCAACGGTTCTTTTGCGCTGGCAGCCTATGAAGGAAAGGTAGGCGTTAAATATGGTGGATTCAAATTGAGAACCCTGATCTGTGGTCAGAAATCGTGGGGCACCGAAGCGAGCGACCCAAGTCTCTTGGAAGGCACGAAGGACCGTGGAGGCTTGAATGTCCTTGAGAGGGACAGCCTCCACCCAACGAGAGAAACGGTCTATGATGGTTAAAAGGTACGAGAAACCCTCACAGGTCTTGAGAGGACCAACAATGTCCATGTGAACATGACAAAATCTGTCGTCCGGAGCTATAAATTGACTGGGTTCGTTTTTTACATGACGAGAGACCTTAGATCGTTGGCAATCGAGACAGCCATGACACCAAGATTTTATATCTCGGTGCATGTTGGGCCAAACGTATCTTTGACGAATCAGTTGATCTGTAACTTTAGCGCCAGGGTGAGAAAAACCATGAAAAAGATCAAAAATTCGTTTACGTAAAACTTTTGGAACGTAGGGACGAAGAATTTTGCCCGTGAGGTCGCAAAAGAGACGAAGATGCTCGTGACCTAGTTCGATGCTTTTCAGTTTTAACGAGCAATCTGAAGACTCGAGGAGTGACTTTAACTCGACGTCGTGCTGCTGATGCTGAACAAGTTCGGGCATCTCGATATCAGTGGGTAGGCGAATCATGTCGACGCGAGAGAGAGCGTCTGCTGCGACATTATCTGTGCCGGGTAAATGTTCGATCTCTGTGGAATATTGAGAGATGAAGCACAGCTGTCGACACTGACGAGGAGAGGCTTTGTCAGCCTTTTGCGCGAAAGCATAAATCAGGGGTTTATGGTCAGTGACGATTTTAAAGCACCTACCCTCAAGGAAATATTTAAAGTACTTTATGGACGTGTAAATGGCAGTGAGTTCTTTATCATAAGCGCTATATTTGCACTGAGCCGGAGAGAATTTTTGCGAGAAAAACGCTAAAGGGTGCCAGGTTCCATCAGTCAACTGCTCGAGGGCTGCACCCATGGCAAAGTCTGAGGCATCGGTTACAAGACGCGTAGGAGCAGTGGAAGAGGGATGCACGAGATGACAAGCGTTAATAAGACTATTTTTGGTGTCCTCGAAAGCCTCGATGGATTCTTCCGCCCAATCAATTAGCCGGCGATCGTTTTTTTTGGAGTCGTGCGTGAATGCATAAAGAGGAGCCTGAACAGATGCAGCATTGGGAAGGCTGCGCCGATAAAAATTTACAAGGCCCAAAAACCTTCGGAGCTCGAGAACCGTTTTGGGTCTGGGGAAATCGGCAATGGCCCGAATTTTCTCTTTGCACGGCCTTGAGCCATCCTGATCGATGAGATGGCCAAGAAAAACGATTTCTGATTTGTGAAATTCGCATTTGGCTAGATTAAGGCGGAGGCCGAATTTTTTGAGACGATCAAAGACCGTCTTGAGATGAGACTCGTGTTCCTCGGGAGAGGAAGAGAAAACTAAAATGTCATCAAGATAAACAAAAATAAAGTTCAGATCACCCAAAGCCTGATTGATATATCTTTGAAAGGACTGCGACGCGTTGCGGAGGCCAAAAGGCATGAAAACATACTCAAACAAACCAAACGGGGTCGTGACTGCAGTCTTAATAATGTCCGTAGGCGCGATAGGGATCTGGTAATAGGCTCTGTAAAGGTCAAGTTTTGAAAAAACTTTTTTATCCTTTAAGAGAACAGAATAATCGTGAAGGTAGGGTATGGGGAACTTATCAGGAACCGTGCGAGAGTTTAGACGGCGATAGTCCCCGCAGATTCTCCAAGAGCCATCCTTCTTACGCACCATGTGAATTGGGCTGGCCCAGGGGCTCTTGGAGTAGCGGCAAGTACCATTTCTGACAAGCTGCTCGAATTCCTCTTTGGCTATTTGGTATTTTTCGTGATCGAGACGACTCGTGCGTTCGGTGACCGGTGGACCGTGAGTTTCTATATGATGAAAAACGTCTTTAGCCGTAATAAACTGAGCAGGTTTTTCACCTGTGACTTCAGGGAAGTCAGCAAGAATTTGAGAAATTTGAGAGTTAGAAGAAAAAAGACTGACTATGGGCGAGTCGGCCTCTCTGAGACAGCCAATTGAGTAGAAGTTCGAGTGAGGGTCAATGAGCCTGCGGCGCAAAACGTCAACGATAAGACCATAAAAGTGCAGGAAGTCTGCCCCCAAAATAGGGCTAGGAACGTCGGCACGATGGAATTTCCAGGGGAAACGGCGTTTCAAGCGCAGATTAAGCGCCAGGTCTACCTCACCGTAAGTGTGGATTACGGAATCATTGGCTGCGAACAATTTAAAGTCAGTGGGTCTAGCTGAAGGATCAGTCTTGGGCAGCAAGGAGATTTCTGCTCCTGTGTCAACAAGAAAAAGAAAACCAGACGAGATGTCGCGGATATGGAAGCGTCTTGCTCCAGAAGAAACCTCGCTCGCAGCTTCCACGCGAGGAGGAGAACCTAGTTTTCCTGTGCCTTAGGCCAAGAGCAGTTGCCCTTGCAGCGAAAAGCCCTAGCGCCATACTTGCGATGGATGTAGCAAAGACCATCAGAATTGGGGCCGGGGTTGGACTCAGACTTAGTAGCCTTGTCATCATTGCGGCGAGAGTGGTCGTTACGATTACGCGACTTTGAGCGGCCGCGGGAGGGGCCGATCCAATTTTTACCCATAAGGAGATCGACACTTTTTTTTAAGGTATCAACATTGTTTGATAATTTTTCAAAAAGCTGAAAGGATCGATCATCCATTGACGAAATCGAAGGGTTTGCTACCAGGCTGATGGGTCGGGTCGTGGCTTGGGCATGAGTTTTGACAGCGGAGATATTCGAGTGTTCGGAGGCGAGGGAGTCACAGTACCTGTCTGCTGCCTCTGCTAAAGCTGTCAGGGATGTGATATTATGGATCAAAAGGGCTGCGCGACAACCGGGAGAAAGTTGCTCCAAGAACACGATCCTGAGGACCTCCTCCCCACAACATGTCTCCAAGGCACGCATTCTGCTCAAAATCATGGACGGTTTGCCTTCTAGCGAAACCTGGTTGCGCAAAAGCTGACGGAGACGCTGTTCCGACGAGCCCCCAAAAGTAGAAATTATGCGTTTTTTAATTTGCTCGTAAAGATCTGGAGGCCTCAGATGCAAATTTAATAAATCAAGAATGGACATCATCGAATCCGCATCTAATTTTTCGGCAATGTAATCCGCTTTGGTCGCGGAGACCGTGATACCGCAATTTCTGAGCGTAATTTCTGCTTGAGCAAACCACGCCTGAGGGTGGGAACGCATAAAGTTCGCTATTTTGGGTGCTCTCGCAGCAGCCACTACCTGAGGTGTCGGATTTTCGCTGTCGTCACCCCATGCGTTTAAATTGTTAGATCTACCCTGCACCTGTTGTTCGAGCTCTGCGATTTTGTCCATTGCTTGCTTGAGCGACGCTTGTAGTTCTTCGGCGGACATGATTAAAAATTTCAATATAACAAGCCAAGTGAACAAACAAAACAAAAACAAAAAATTTTTAACGCAAAATGCACGACTAGAGTGTAGGACTGCAAGGGTTTTTAAAAAAAAAAAATGGAGTATTTCAATTGAAAAGAAAAATAATAACGTTAAAAGTCTGAAAATACGCAGAGCCTCATGTTAAAATCGTGTTGAGCGAGATAAAAATAAACAGCAGCAAGCACGGCTTTAAGCGAAACACGAGGTGATTCCAAGAAAACGCTGAGAGTTGTGCACGCGTGCGCGCGTCGAGACACGACATATAACACGCAAGTTCACGTGGGCCCGCGCAAGGGCTGTAATTGTAAACAACGCGAGAAAAAGTATATATGTATATACAAGAAAGCAAGCCGGAACGCAAAAAAAAAACAAAGCATGCAAACACTATTGAATCACCTTAATTATAATTGCAAATGTTCGGCGAAATCGCACTTAGCAAGGCCACGCATGAGTACCTGCAGGAGCTGCGGCAAGATGATGAGCTGAGGGCCACTGCAAGCTGGAACTGGTATGATGAGCAGCATCGACGATGGGCTGTTGCTGGGCAATGCCGTTGGCCGGCGTAAACACGCAAGAATGCTGCACGGTCAAGATCACTATACTGGAAGCGTCCAGGAGGGCTCGGATGGCTCGGTGATTTTGGCGTCGAGAGGCCGAGACGATGTATTTCGAGAGAATCATCGACGAGGTGTTAGCGTGCGCCCCAGGAAAGCTGGCACTCGATAGGCAACAATAATGGCTGCCTAAACACAAACTTGCTGCTTACATCTTCCGGGAAGTATGATAATACCTTTCTTCTTCCTCGAGACAGTCGGGGTCACCAAAATGGGATATGAGGAGTATGTGGCCTATGAATCGGCTTGAGTTGGCAGTCCCATGGCTGCCGTGTCCAGGAGTTGAGGAGGAAGGTGAAGTAATTAAACGCTTGTTAACATTAACAAGAAAAGGTTTAATATTCACTGGTAAGAAAGGGCTTCTCAAGGAAGCTACAAAATGTGTGCTCGCAATGACGGTCGAGACTTCTCTGCTCGCGCAGCGGCCTGCACGGCGAGCAGAGACGCTGGAGAAAGAGAAGCGGAGGAAGGCTAAAGAGCCTACTCTTTTACCGACGGTTGCGCAGTAGGGTCGGGTCCCCACACAATAAGACCACCATTGCATAGTTTTTGAATTGAAGGCATTGTTTAATTCTAGTCACAGATCTAGTTTTAATGAAACATAAATGACACGAAAAATTTATTATTAAGTCTATGTTTTCTTATAATGTTTTATTACGTTCTAATAAAAATCTTTAAATCTCATTTCCACGTAAGTAAATTTTTTTAATCCTCAATAAAGCAGTTTTATGCATGTTTACATAAATGAAGCCCAGAAAACTCATTTATAAATTTCTCAATGACATCAAAATATACGGGAATTTCGTCAATTTTCATCCGGGAAAACCGGGAAATACACAGGGATTTTATTTCGGGTTTCCAGTCGACACCCTGGAGGTACTTGGATTGTCTTGGAAAAAAGTGTATAAGTGACAATAAATACGTCAAAAGTCAATGTACGTTTTACTGCATACAAGTTGCGCAATTTTACGTAATTAGTTCTTTAACAATTGAATGTGTTTTTTTACATTATATTAAATTATTATTTTTGCATCATCAAAGAATGCTAAATAAATATATATTTCGTAATTAGTATGTCGATTATTAAATTTGAACGTAAAAGTAACACAAATTATAAAAAATTCGTGATATACTTTTAATAATTAATAGAATGTACATTCAACTAAAGTACAAATAATATGAATGATGTATGTATAAGACTTTTGTCAATATAATGCTGCTTTGCTGAAATTAATCTTTTTTCAGGGGGTAACGTATTTTCTTCGATGGTCGACGAAGAGATTTTCTTTCGTGCATAGTAGCTGTATCTCTTTTAAGACTTCAACAGTAGTCTGCTAATATGTTCTCATCCCAAACTCCTGAACGTATAGGAATAGGAATTCTCAAAACTTTGAAGATCTTGATGGAATCGTTCTCCCTGTTTTTGCTAAAATATCCTGATTTTTATGGAAAATATTTGAGGTGAGAGATTTTTCAACTATAGATCCATCAGAGTCATTGCTGATTCCTTCTGGCTTTTTATACAGCCCTTATTATGTTAGAAAAGTACATCTGTACTTTACGTAAAATCTAAATTTATTTTACATACGGCTATTAGGCGTATAAGCTTACAGACTTTCGTAAAAAAAGCTCATAGGTTTGAGTATTGAAGATTTGAGGTTAGGTTATTGAAGCTTTGGTAGTTCAAACAGCAACCCTAAGGTTGTTAGCTAACGTTTAAAGCTTCTTTGGTAAATATCTTGAGTTATAAGACCAATAGGTGCATAAGTTTATAAAATTTCGTAAAAAAGCTTAAGTTACTGGATTTTTGGGGGTTTGAGGTTAGGCTATGCGAGCTTTGATGGTTCAGAAAGCGATGTATGTATTATTGGCTTGTATATGAAGGTTAGTGTGTTTACCATCTTTCGTTATAGTTGCCATGGATTACTTGAGTATACAGAATTACGTAGAAATACTTACGTTATTTGATTTTTGGGCGTTTGAGGTTGGGTTCTTTAAGCTTTTGTGTATCAGAAAGTGATCCTGTATTTGTTAGCTAATAGTTAAAGCTACTAAGTTGAATATCTTAAACTATAGGACTAATGGGTGCACAAGTTTATAGAATTTCGTAAAAAAGCTAAAGTTACTGGATTTTTAGGAGTTAGAGGTCAGGCTATGCGAGCTTTGATGGTTTAGAAAGCAATGTGTGTATCATAGGCTTCTATATTAAGGATAGTCTGCTATAAATCTTTTGTTATAGAGGCCATGGGTTGTATAAATTTACAGAATTTTGTAGAAAAACTTAAATTATCACATTTTTGGTGGGATTGACATTAGGTTATTTGAGCTTTGGTGTATCAGAAAGTGACCCTCTGGTTCTAACCTTATGTTGAAAGCTATTCTGTTTATGATATAGGCTAGTCTGCTAAAAATCTTTGGCCAGAAAGGCCACGGGTAACAGAGATTTACAGAATTTTGTCGAAAAACTAAGCTCATACAGATAGAGTAAGCTAAGTTTGATAAAAGTACTCTGACTTATTTTTTTTTTTTTTTTGTGGTCCTGTGATAGTTGATGTAATAGCCGACGTTTAAGAATTATCAAGTTATTTGAATACAATTTTGTGGGAGAAATCGTAACTCAGAATGAAATTCTTATAACGAGATCAACTTTAAATACACATCTTCTTTCCTATTGATTTCATACGGAAAACCATTTATTCTAGTTAAAGCATTTCAAATAACTGGAAATAAATCACAAGGTCAAAGTTTTAAACATTAAATCTTACATAATTTAAAAATAATGTGAAAGTCAAAAATATTGTGACGGAAGAAACATATACGTTATTATACGATTCTTTTTACATGTTGTTCAATCAATTAAGCTAAAAGTGCTATTATGGTTAGATAAAACTAAATACAATTTTCTGATTGTTTGATTTACTATTATTTCATTTTTGTAAGTACTCCAATATAATTATGACTGTACATTATAAGATAAAATTGTATGTACACACATTCACTTTATTCTAGCAATTTTTTAATTTACTGTTGGGCTTTTAATGTTACTTATTAATCAACAAATCCGTAATATTTAATGGACACAACTTTTAAATAAAAGATTTTAATTATTTAGGCTGATTTATAAACTTTACAACTAAACGTGAAAAGTTCCATGAGTTTTAAAAACCCAATGTGCTTCAGCAGTACTTCTTGGGTGAGATAAAAATTTTATTTTTCCAGTATGTTAACTTAAATATATTAGTTAACTTACCAAATTTTTTTATTAATTTTTAAAAAACATCAAGCAGGGTAAAAGGTGGAAAAGAAAAATAAATTTTGTGGATGTCAAGAAATAGAGCATTCGATCGGAGAAAAATTTGCTCTTGTTTCCGGAGAAGCAACTAAAGACGCGAAAGAGCCTCGGGTGAAATAATGACCGTCCTACACAATGCGTCTATACAATATAGGAAGATTTCACACATTTTTAATACACCATGTGGAAAAATCTGTGGGAAAAACAATGAAGGAGTGGCTAAAATTTAGTGAAGGTCAAGAAAGAAGTCATAAGAAAGTGCCAGAAAATTTTTTTTAGTAAAATCACATGAAAATTTGAAAAATTTTGCTTTTTTTTGCGGAGCAGCTAGAGAGTAGCGAAAAAGTATTAGAGAGCGTGAGAAAAAAACTGACTGCTCTGCACAATACAATTATATAATAGAAATTTAATACGTCCAATATGTATACAAGCAAATATTGATGTATTTTTATCATCTTATGAATAAGCGCATGTGTATAGATAATGGCACTTTTTATACAAGCACTCTTAATATCATCTATAAATACCCTTTCTCAATATCAAATTCACTCAAGATTCATAATACAAACCCACATAATTTATTTTTCAAAAAATTTTCTTGAAAAATAAATAAAATAAGAAAAATATACTCTCCGGGTGCAGATTGAACACAAAACCTTCTGTTTACTAGAGAGTTGCTTTACCACTTGAGCTACCGAGGAGCCGTACATTCACTCGCACCGTAGGTTTAGATAAGTTCTCATTTTTAATTTTTGAGCTGTCTTTCATCTAAGCTCAAAATAGTAGGTATGTAACTCTAACACTTGTAGGTACGTTAAAAATTTAATACGTCCAATAGCTGTAGAATCAAATATTGATCAATTTTTTTCGTGGTATAAATAGGGGCATATGTATCGACTCATTCTTATTTATTTCTTAAGAAAATTTCTTGAAAAAGAAATGATGTGGATTTGTATTATAAATCTTTAGAGTATTTGATACAGTGTTTATGGAAAAAGTGCTGCCATCTATACATATGCACCTATTGATGCGATGATAAAAATATTTCATTATTTGCTTGTATTTGAGCTATTGGAGGCATTAAATTTCTAACTAATCTACAAGCATTAGAGTTACATACCTACAATTATATAATGAACGAAAGTGTGTGTGTCGGAAAAATAAATATTATATCACCGAATCAATAACTGTTACTAGATATCAATCGTCTTCATATAAGGTCACTTTTTATAATAACATACAATTTTTTTCTAGTGGAGATAATTTAAAAAGAACATAGCAAAGATGTACAAGAATCAACAAATAATGTAAAAAAATTGTGTTTATCAATAAGGGTTATAAAATTATTTTCGAAAATCAATTAATTTAATGTAATTTTCAGATTACAAAATCAATCTACACACTTCTTTTTTAATAATGTAAGAGTACTTNTATATCTCCCTATATTATATAGTTATTTGTATGGGGCATTCCACATATCCCCACACAGCCACCCCACAAATAAGCAAAAATTCGACCGTTTTCATCGCTCATTTGATATTTTCTAACTTTTTTCTTAGACCCCCCACAGACCTCCGCAGCCCCCCCACACAATTTTGCCTGTTCCTCCACAGGCCCCCCACACCATTTTTCATACATCATGTCATGTATACTTGTTGAATGATGAAACATTAATAAGTGACTATCAATTTATTACCATGAATATTGCCGATTTATCTATGAAAATCACTAAGTAAAGTCAATGAATTATAAAAAAATCTCTTTTTAAACAATATTTTCTATTTTTGTATTTTTTTGCCTTTCTACTAGAATAAATAAATTATTTTCACCATACTGCGCCGAAAGAAGGTACTTTCGTCCCGCTACGCGCAACAAAAATCCCTTTTCCCGGCGCAGGGCTGGTAAAAAATCGTATACGCACCACGGGAGGAAATACAGAATGCCAAGATCACACGTTTACTTCGATACACGAGTGATCTAGAGCATTCTTTACTTTTCCTCCCTTGGTGCGTAATATACTATTTCTATACTAGGGTTTTTTTAAATACAAACCTACATTATCGAGACTTTGACCTTAGAATTTGTTTATTGACATAGAAAGTGTCCCAACGATTGAAAATTGTTTACGATACATAATAAAAAGTAATGTTGAGGAGTTTCCTGTGTCTAAAGTTATTCTTGGAATGAAAACTCTCTTTCCAATTTTTTCTGTAGTTATTATGTCTCCTTCTATATTATACTGTAATAATTTTGTAATTCGTAAACATGTTCCATTACAGAGTCTATTTGATGTATTTAAATTTCTCAGTAACATCACTATTTTACCAATTTTTAGATTTAGTTCATGAGGTGGTAATCCTTCACGAATATTATTCAACATTTCCAGCGGAAAATTTAAATAAATATTTTAGTCTGATTTATCAACCCCTTTATAAGTTGGGTTATCTATACTATAGTAAGTTTCAATTTCTCCAGTTAATTTTTTAAGAATTTTAGCATTTAAATAAGAGGTGTCTTCGTTATGCGATGTAAGTATAACACTATTCATCGAACAATTGTAGATATTAGAAAATATGTAAGAACATTCATCATTTGAGATCCAATTTTTAGGAATGTTAAAAGTTTTTGTTTTCCCTTCCCCAATTTTTAATAATAATTTTGAAAATCCTTTATCGTTAGAACGAATATTGATTTCTTATTTTGAAATTTGGAATGAGTCCCATAAAAATAAAGATTTAATAGCTTGTTCAAGTATAATTTTTCTATTACCGTTTTTTATCACTGGGNCCTTACCAGCACAGCTGTTGACTTCAACACCAGACTCATTAGGTCTTTTCTCGAATTTCGTATTAAAACTACTCACATTGCCATCTTTATTTTGATGTCCTTGATTATTTTGCCTCCTTGACGATGTTGACTAGAGCCTCTACCAGCTCCACGACCTGGGCCTCGGCCGCCGTGATGTTGCCATTGCTGTTGTTGTTGTCGCCCGCCTCGTTGCTGCACTACACCACCTTGCTCCCATGAATTTAAGTGTCCGTATTTTCTGGACATGAAACATGCTTCACCTTTTTTTTTCTTTCAGTTTTAAACGCACTTGGACTGTTTTTTCTTCCATCTTCTTTTTCTTTTAATTTAAACATTTTTATTTTTCTTCCCACGTATTTGACTGTTTGATCAGATTCTTTTAACACATCGATTTAATCATCAATATAACACAATAAACTTGGAAGCATTTTTATCATGTAGCTTAATTTTTCTTTTTCAGTCACATTTGCACTAGGACTTTCAACTCATTTATTAATATTTTAAACTCACTAAAAAACGCACTTGAATTTTCAAAGTCTTTTAACTTTAATTTTTTTTAACTTGTTTCTTACACAAATTTGCAGTGCAGTAGACTCCTTTATATGTGTAGGGGTCAATGTAGGTATTACCGACACTTTTTCGTTTAGTACATATGTAAAAGCTTACAAACATACCCATTCATTAATATGAAATCTTTATTTTTTGTTTAATTAAAAGCTTTTACACTTAGTTGCCATATAATAATAATTTAAATGGTAAAAATTATAAAGAATAATGATTATTAAACTTTTATTCAATTAGCCAAATGCTGGTATTACTGCCACTGTGTTTGTATTACTGACACCCAATTACTGTCATAGCTTCAATTACTGACACCCAAATACTACCACTACTTTAATTACTGTCATCTCGGTTTTTTAAAAGTGTGAAAATGGATGTTCATGAATTGAAGAGTGTAACGTAAGAAAAAATCAATCACATTTCATACATAAATTCTGAAATTCTAATTACTGTTTTTTAATGAGTTGTTGATATTTGAGTCGTTAATACGTTATTCAGACTTGTGAGCTATCATCTAAATAATTGTAACATTAGAAAAAAACATATGGTAAGATTAGTTTATTTATTAAAATATAAATAGTTATAAAATAATGTTTTATAAAGACCTCAAACTGATAATTACTTATGACATACTTTTTTTTCTAAAACATTTAACTTTTACTTACAAAAATTAATAACTATAAATTAGTAACAGAGTATGATTGCTTCTGCAAAGTACTGATTTGTTTGATGAAATAATTTTTTTCTTTGGATTTTAATTCATTTTTTTTTGTTATCTTATGTTTTTCTTAGAATGGCAGGACTAGTTTTTGTAGCTTCACTAATTTAATTTTTCCTTTTTCAATTCTAATTTTACTTTTTTAAATAGTTTTCTTTCTCTCTTCTCGCTCTTTTTTTCTTGTTTTCTTGATTTTCAACTTCAATTTTTTTTAACAAAACAACCTCCTCCTTAATACTTTCTGGGTCTATTTTTTTCAACCGCTTGTTGAAACTAAAGACCAGATATAATAGATGAAAGCTTTTTTTAATTCTGTCTTTTGCTTCTCGAGTAAAAGTTATTGTTATTAGGCCATGTAAANATCGATTGTCGATTTCAGAATCATGTTCTATTAAACCCATTGCAATATTTATCTTCTGATTCTAAAATTTGGTTAATATGTAAAAGAGCTAAAGTATCTGTATTATTAGGCAAACCCTTCATAAAAAATTCTTTGTATTTATTCCATATTTTATCACCTTTAACGTTTTCTGAAATTAAAAAGCAAGCAAAAAATTGTCTTAATTGATATGGAAACACAACAGCAATTGCTTCTTTAAAAATATCATCGATTTTTTTATCATTGTCTATTAAACCTATTGCAATTGCAATATCTTAAAAAGTTTTCCATGTTATTCCTTTATATGTTCTAATATCTTTGAACGATGTCGAGCTAGTTACTTTATTTATTACAAGTTTAAAAAAAATATCTTTCATGATCTTTTGGAGATACAATGTTTAATCGACCAGTTGCAATATTTTTTTTTGTATTTTTCCTTTAAGATTAATTTTTAGTTCAAGATTGCTATTTGAATTCGCATATGTTTGAATAATGTTGTTCAAGAAATTAACTGTAACGTGAACATGTTATAAATCTGAGAAGCTTTTAATTTCAATACTTGTACCATAAGTCCCATTTTTCGACATTATGTTTATATATTTATTACTACTTTTTACATTTTGATAGTAATTTTTTTCTACTATAAATTCATAATAATTTTGCCATTTATTTAAAACATTATTAATTACTAAAGAACGAGCTCTCATGTACAAATCTTCGTCACTATACAGAAAATCAGAAAAAGTTCTGAATAAACAATTTCCATCCCCTTTTACGCTAA
>NW_019380469.1:1513590-1534617 GCF_000648655.2 Copidosoma floridanum | reverse complement strand
AAATAGTTATAAAATAATGTTTTATAAAGACCTCAAACTGATAATTACTTATGACATACTTTTTTTTCTAAAACATTTAACTTTTACTTACAAAAATTAATAACTATAAATTAGTAACAGAGTATGATTGCTTCTGCAAAGTACTGATTTGTTTGATGAAATAATTTTTTTCTTTGGATTTTAATTCATTTTTTTTTGTTATCTTATGTTTTTCTTAGAATGGCAGGACTAGTTTTTGTAGCTTCACTAATTTAATTTTTCCTTTTTCAATTCTAATTTTACTTTTTTAAATAGTTTTCTTTCTCTCTTCTCGCTCTTTTTTTCTTGTTTTCTTGATTTTCAACTTCAATTTTTTTTAACAAAACAACCTCCTCCTTAATACTTTCTGGGTCTATTTTTTTCAACCGCTTGTTGAAACTAAAGACCAGATATAATAGATGAAAGCTTTTTTTAATTCTGTCTTTTGCTTCTCGAGTAAAAGTTATTGTTATTAGGCCATGTAAATATCCAGAAATTGAATTTGAAGATGGCCTTGAGTTGTTTATTATATTTTACAATGATTTATTTGGAAAGTTAAATTGTGATTCAGTTGAACTCAAAATTGTAACTGTTTGCATGCCTGTATTTTCATTAGGAGCATGAATTTTTTTTCTTTTTTTTTTTACATTTTGAATATAAAAGTGGGAATATTATTTTGGGATTATTTGAAAAAAGTTTTATTGTAATACAAGCACCAATAGCTTTTTCATGATAATACCATGATCTGAATGAGTTTTTTTTGTTTTTCTGCAGTAATTCGTACCTATGTACGAAAAAAATTTCAATTAAAATAGGCAAGAATTCTTTTTTCTTTCATTTTCCTAATCGATGCTTTTACTATAAATACGTAGGAAAAAATAACGCATCAAAAATAAACTTAACAACGATTTTGTCACGCTTACGTAGTATAATAATAGGTTATGTTCCGCGGCCGAAGCTAAAGAAAGCTGATGACAGTAATATAATCACAGGTGTTGAGACTGTATTTAATACTGTCATTTGAATAAAAAAAAACTCAAGTGATTAATAAATATTTTGTTGATCTACTATGAAACAACAACTATGTTTTTATATGCCTACAAATTTTTGAACGTGATTTACCGTTGCTGTATTTATTAAAAGTTACTTGAAACCCATTAACCTCATACGATAGACTACACTTTTTAAGTGTCAACAAGTTTGTATACATTCAATAATTATTATAATCAATTTAAGATGAAATTATTTATACGTAACTACGATAACTTCATTTGCAATACATGTCGTTCACTGTGATATTTTTTAGACAAAACATTTAATTATTAACAATTACTATTTGTCATTTTACTTAAAGTGGCAGTAATTGCATCACTGTCAGTAATACCTACATTAACTTTAAATTCACCCCACTATCAAATTTCGTCATTATTTCGTAACGCCGTCTCTCTGTCCTTCACGAACTGTAACTGATCATTTGAAATTCTACTATACATTACATTGATCGCCAAGTCCTTTTCGATCCACTCTTCTTTATTTGTCCTTGTCGTGGTTCCTATTGCTACTACGTCGCATTTTTTTAGTTTTAGAATCATCGTGATTTCCTTTTCCAACAGTCAAAATCTTTTCCATCAAACACCGGAATTTTCACTTCATCCGCCATTTCAGTTTCCTCTTCTCTGTCCAAATCTTCTAGAATTTTCTTTACTACCAGTACTTTTCTTATTATTTTCCCAAACTTTCTTATGAATTCTTAATTAGTGTTGAATTGACACTATCTTTTAATTTTATAAGTGTTGGATTTACACTTTCACTTGAATCCGTAGTAGTTATACTATGTAGTAAGATAACACTTGTTAACACTTTAGTTAATATATTTAACAATAGAAATAAAGAATTATGAAGATTACAAGACCTCCTCTCTTGATATTGAGAGAGACTCTACGAGGGCCTGCGTACGTGGCAACGGTCATGTTCTGTCTATCTCAACTGCATTACTGTACAAAATACAGAGTATGTAAACACACATCTTGTATTCACAGTGCCCATGCCACATAACAGACGTCACTACTTACGCATCTAACATAAATTTACTTATAATCCAACAGGGACCTCTTTTCATAGACTGCTGAGACAGTAATTCTAATACCTTATATTCTCACATATTCTTAAAAAAGAGATGGCTTATTAGCCGCAGCCACATGAGATGAGAGCACAGACATATTAAGAAAAAAAAGTAGGCTCATGTGATTGGCTAATGAAATAGCACGTATATTAGAGCGCGGATTTTACAGAAATCAAAGAGCGCATACTCTCATCCTATACTAAAAGAGAGATGGCTTATTCGCTCTGAACCGATGCAGAGACTGCGTGCTCTGTATTAGATATTTGACAGAAGTTTTTTCTCGTAAACAAAGGCCTCATAGCATGTGGTGGCTTGCGATTGTCATACAAAAGAGAGAATAAAGATCTCCTCCTGCAGCCTCTTTCAGGGAGCCTGCCGATCACAAACAGCTATATGTATGTACGTATGCCTTAAGCCGTTTGTTTACATGCAAGAACTTTTGCTCAATATCTGATACAGAGGGAGCAGCCTCTGCATCGGTTTAGAGCAAATAGGGTGCAGCCATATTGTATTAGAGAGCAGTCGGAAGAAATATTAAGCCACATTAAGAACAAAGAATGGACTCATGTGATTGGCTGATAAAATCGCATGTATAATAGAGCGTGGCCTACAAAGAGTAAATAAAAACCTGATCGTCTAATAAAAGGGAAATGGCTAAAATTATAAAGCGCAGCCATTTAAAATTAGGAAGCAGTTAAATGGAGTATGCGATCCACAATACGGTACCATTTAAGCCTATGTGAGTAAGAGACAGGTTTCTTCCGTGTTACTTTCTCTCATACTCAAGCAACGATCATAAGTAGGCAGAAAAGAGCTGTGGATTGCATATTGGGTCAAAGAAAGTTCTTCCACCCTCTCCCAAATTCTTAGTTGTAACTGTGCAGAATAGATTTATTGCACTACAATTAAGAAATTGAACGTAATCTGCACAAGCATTTGGAGTGCGTCGTTCGCATGTATTTGAACAGAAGTTCTATCACGCACTCGCTCTATTATTAAATTAGTATGCTCCGCTAAACAATACGTCAAACACAAAACCTTATTACTTTTATTAAAAATAATACCAATGATATAACAATTGTTTACTTTTGGTACCAAATCCCGTTACTCTTATTGGCTGTTTCGTTTACGCAGCTCCTCTATTTGTCTACACGTGAACAATGCACTCAAAGCTTTTGCGAAACACAAATAGAGTGGTGGTAATGGGAAAACATTATTTGACGCAATCCGCAAATTGAATTGCGTGCTCCACATTATCGTGGCTTTAGGGTGCAGTCAGATGCAGAGTAAAAAATTCGAAACGTGCAATACGGACTTTTTTCAAATCAATTAAAATTGAAAACGAACTGTTAATTATGCAATTTACGGCTATTTGGTGTGCCAGTACGATGTAATCATCCGCATCATGCATCGAAAAATATACCTATTGGAGCTTGAAAGTGTTGGTTTTTATAATTTAACTTTATAAACAAAAATTCTACACAACACGTCAGGTGAAATATCAGCTGATATACCAGGTGCCATATACCACCTGAAGTAAATTTTTTTCAAAATGTTAAATAATGAAAATCAATTTTTTTAAGATTTAATACGTATGTCATTCGATACATCAGGTGGATGATAACATCATATCGACTCAATAGGCAGCCATATGTAAATTGCATAATTTAACAGTTTGTTATGAACTTTAATATTTTCAGTTAAGTTACAGACGACATATTGACACGACATATCAGCTGACATGTCAGATGACATACAAGCTGACGTTTATTAGAAGAAACTCTATACAACCCTCCCCCCCACACCTCCCCAGAAAACAAGGGACAATATGGTATTTTTACATTGGTGATGCCATACGAAATTCCAGGTTGAAAAATATATGGAACTCTAAAGTAAAAAAACAGAAAAAAGAATTTGTCATCTAGATATAACTGCAAAATAGAGTAATAAATTATTTACAGTTGATTGTTAATGCTATCATTTGGCTAATAACTCAAAAACCAGGGGGTTCAACTGATTTTTTTTGTTAATGTAAAAAAATAAAATTTATTTACTCTGCTGTTCAAGAGTTATCATTCAAACGGTAACACTTGATATCCAACTGTAAATAATGCATTACGGTATTCTACAGTTACTTATTTCTAGTTGGCAGCACTTTTTCCTTTTGTTTAATTTTTTATTCTATGTTTCTTTCCATACGGAATTACATATGGAATCACCAATCCAAAACTTCTTATGTAAAGCCATGTATATAAAACCATATGTAATGTGTTACTATTGTAACCATTGTAAATGTTAATACCTTTATAATGGCTGTAATATTATCATAAATGTATCACTGACTTTTTTTAGGGTATTCTCTACTCTGATCCTCTGAAGTAATAAGAGTCACATGAAAATTTTTACCTTGCTATTTTTTAAATTCCTTTCTTTAGTTCTTGTGAAATATATGCGTTAAATTTTGCAAAATAGAACAAGTTATTATAGAATCTAATCGACTGTCGAAAATTTTTATCATAAAATAACAGCTATTTAGAGTATTTATTGTGCTAACCAAAGAGCTGTATGTAATTTCATTTTTTTATTTTCAACAACAATTATTTTTAATTTTTTTTTTACTTTCATTATTGCTAAATAATATAAACACTTTAGTTAATATATTTAACAATAAAAACAAAGATTAATCAAAATTACAAGATCTCCTCTCTTGATATTGAGAGAGACTCTACGAGGGCCTGCGTACGTGGCAACGGTCATGTTCTGTCTATCTCAACTGCATTACTGTACAAAATACAGAGTATGTAAACACACATCTTGTATTCACAGTGCCCATGCCACATAACAGACGTCACTACTTACGCATCTAACATAAATNATAAACATACATGAATAACTTTTAACAAAAATTTTAAATGCTCATGTAAGTATCAAAAAATATTTAATTGCCTAGTTGACAATTTTAAGACACGTAGAATTGCCTACTTTTCAGTTATAATTAAGTTACACAACTATTAGATTATATTTCTGTAAACCAAACTATGAAGGGGGTGATGGGAGCTTCATAAAATAGTAAGGAAGATTAGGAGGTGTGAAAAAAGTTGAAATAATTTTTAATCTAAACTTAAACGTGCAAGAAATATTTTGTATTTTTTTAAATAAATTAGAGAGAAGAGAGAAGCAAAAAAGGACAAACAAATAATCCTAATGACCCTCCTTATGACTATACATACACACTAGTGGGGTCTCGCCCCTACTCCTCACTTTGCTCTCTAACCTCTGGACTATGGTGTATGATTATTTTCTTTGCTACATTTTTATTTAGAAACATATTTAGGGTAATGTGCTCGCTTAGTTCAATGGTTATTTCTTTCAAGGAATTTTTACTAAAAGAATTTAAATGCCACATTAATGTAAAATATTATGTGCCAATACACATTATTATGTACATTCCATGAGTACATACACCAAGGAGGGACAGAGCGTTTTGTAAAATTTAATTGACTACGAATCAAAAGACGATATTCAAATTTGTAATAAAATATCACAGTATAATAATAGATACTCCAGTCCTCTAGATGCAGAGTAGCTTTTGCAGGGTTTTTCTATTTGCGGTAGAAGAAGTCATAGTGTGATTGGCTTAACAGGTCGCACTGAAAATCAACAAAAAATGATTATTAAAGAAAAAACCATTAGTAATTTTTAGTAAAATTAGAAAGCTACACTAACATTCTTTTTAATTGAATAAATGAGAAATTTTCTAAAACACCAAAATATGTAAGTATTCCGAAATATTATATTTTTGATGTTAAAAATAATAGATTTGACGGAAAAGATCCCGGGATTACACAAGTATTGGCAGATTAAAAATTGCATCACCTATAGATTAAAAACTTTTTTTTTTTTTTAAATTAATGTGAAATAAAGTAACAGGACCTGTTTCATCTAAAAGTTTAAGGTGTCATAACAAAGATCATAATACTTATAAAGAAGAAGATAAAAGTATGGAGTTGATTACACATAATTAACAAATTTTACTGATATTTAAAGAACGTTGCAACGATATGTTACCTTAACAATTAAGAATTTTTTCGCGTGGCTTATTTTATCTGAAAACATTCAAGATAATATTGTTTGGAAACAATTTAAATAATAATTCATGGAAGGTTTTATCGAAAACAAATAACACTAATCATTAAATTTTAATAGCATATTCAAATAAGAAAAAAAATTTTGCATAAATTTCGACTTACCTTAACCTATATGAGAAACAATGTCACCAGAAAATAATAAGATCAGAAAAATAGATATTGAATCAAGCAAAAATTGTTTTAGATCTACTTTTAAAAAATTATATGGAAATCAAAAATTTATTTTTGAAACGATCTGTTATAAAAATAACATTAAACCTTACTTTGTTGATGGGCCAGGAAGTTCAAGTAAAACATTTTTGTACAAAACTAAGAAAAGTATTTCTATACTTTTATAAAACAAAATTATTTTATCAATGGTTTAGACAGGTATTTCGTTAATATTAGTACCTAAAGGCATGACTGGTCATCATCCTTTTCAGCTGCCATTAGATGAGAGTATTATATAGAAAGCGTAATTTCAGACAAAGCTTCTGATAAAAAAGTATTACAAGAAGATGTAATAGTTTAAAATTAGGACAGAGTGATTTTTTAAAAAGGCTTTAGAAATACTAAACAACATTTTGAATGATTTATGTAGTTGTGAAAAACCATTTAAATACAAACTAATAATATTAGTTAGTTATTTCTAAATTCTTGGTGGACTATTATATTAGGTGATATTTAAGATAAAGATTGGAAAAAAAATCGTTGGTTCATTAAAATTTTTCATTAATGCTATTAAATGTAGCTAAAGGAAAAATCGAAAAATTTTCCATTCCTGTTGACTAGTTAACAAATGATGTACGTTCAATATGACGCAAATGATACTCCTTCAAACAATGTTATTTTAACAACACATAATAAATATACGATTAAAGATGATGTTAAAAGTTATTACAGCATCGACTATGCAACTCATAAAGATGTTGATCGAGCTGATAATAGTATACTTTTAAATTCTCCTCCGGAAGTATTAAATAATATAAATAAAGGTCTCCCATCACATGAACTATACATTTAAAAGTCAAATTAATAGTAATGTTCATCAGATATTTAACTAAATCTAATGTAAATTTCAATCTTGTGCAATAGAACAAGATTAAAAACTTCAAAATTGTTTAAATACAACATTAGACAGGAAATTATGGTAAAAACGTAGAAAATAAAGTATTCATTCCGTTAATCACTCTACACACGGAAAATTCTTTACCATTACTTTTTGTTCTCTATTAAAAACGATTTCTAATTGTACCAGCCTTTGAAATGACAATCAATAAACCACAAGGACAAAGTTTCGATAAGGTTGGACTGTACATTAAGAAGGAATTCTTTTTTGACGACTGGTTATATCTTTTCCTTCCAAGAAGTAAAAATCTAAAAAATATTTATGTATAAAAAATGCGTTAAACACTAATTTTAAGTTAAAAAATTTTTTTTAGAAGAAATATTTAAACTGTAATTTTTAAAAATAAAATTATATTTAGCTTTTGAAGCTGCAATTTTTGAGATACCACAAGTACAGGAAGTACAGGAGAGGTCAGGAGAGGACATGACAGGGAAGAATAGGGGTTTCATCTAATATTGAAATCTTTACAGCTACATAACTTTATTAATATGTAAGTTGCTTTCGGAAAACGTCTCTATGTTGTTAAATTCTTAGTGACTTCAAATTGAAAATTTGAAAAAATTTTCACAAACATACATATTTCAAAACATATGATTGTATTACATAAAATACACAAACTAATGTTTACTGTTTCTAAGGTTTTATTTCGGTTTCATGAAAGCCTCATCTAACATTATTAAACAATCGTCACTATTTTTTTCGAGTTCTACCTTAAATATTATACTTATTATATTGTTTGAAACCAAAGGTAACCAAAAGGTCTATGACTCGTCATTACATTTAGCAGCAATCCTGATGCGATGACTTGAGTAATAAGTAATTAATTAATGCTTCGTACAAAAAAGTTTTTCCAGATTCTCCTAAACATTATTTAATTGAAAATGCATCGAAACATTTACGTGTTTATAGAATAAAAATTCGTTAGTGTTATCATTTAAGTATAATTTTTTGTTGTGGATAGGTATATCAAATCATAAGCATGATTCATCTTCAGATTAAAACATTTTATCTATGTATTGAAGAGCACGGCTTTTATTAGAAACAAAATAATAAAAATGAATAACCGTAAACAATTTAGTTTGTACTTATTTCATCAACTGTAAAATTACTGCTGCGAAATAACTTTCACATTTTTTTTCTTATATCATCGCCATGAATGTTTTCTGACATTAACAAATAGGCTAAGAATTGTCGTACTTGAATTGGAAGCACAATTGCTCTAGCTTTACTAAAGGTTTTATTGTTTTAAGTATTATTTATAGTATATGAAACCCATAGCAATTGCAATCTTTTAAAACATTACATATTTACTGTAGCCTTGTATTTCTACTTTAGAATAGTGATATTATTTATTTAATTTTTTTTTACGTAATAATAACCTTAAAAAACTGTTTACGTTCCGTAGAATAAATTATATTTAATCTACTATTGCTGAACTTTTGTTCAAGTTTTTTTTCTAAAATCTGGAGGTTACTGTAGCAAATATAGTTTTTAGAAACATGCACATCCTTCAATAATTCTGCAAAGTCATCTATCTAATAAAACGCAAATGAAGCTGTCAATAATGTCTTAATTTTGTATCATGTGTTAAGTTTTATTTTCTTCGAATGTCTATTTGTGCCTATTTTCCAGATATACGGCTAGATTCGATACTTTAAGACATTTGCCCAAAAAATATAGTATCTGTTAAGTAGTACGGATTCATATATAATAAAAGCATATCGTACACATATATCTATCTGTTCCTATACTATGTAGCTGTAATAAATTGACTAGTTGCTAGATTTCTTTCACCCCTTGCAAAAGACGCTTCTATCTATATTATTTTCGTGATTTTTAGAAATATTATTGCCGTCCTTTCACGTCATTATTCACCCCCTTTTAGATGCGCCGTAGGCCTCCTTAACCGTCCCTTTACAAATACATTTATTTCTCAGTGAGTAACGTTCTTTTGGAACATTTTTTCTGACTCCCCTTGCCACCTCTTTGCCCTTTTTTCTTCTTCCAAAGCCTCCCCCTGCAGGTGTCTACCTACCCTTAGTCGCCCCTTAGAGCTCCCTTGGCCACCACTTCAGAAATACATTTATTTCTTCGTGATTTTCTTCAGACACACAAACTAATATTTTAGAAATTAAATTAGGTTAAAAAAACTCTAGAGGAATATTAGTAAATAGGGAGCTGACATCTAAAGACATTAGTCTATAATTAGTAGTGGGTTTTATATTTTTTAGTTTGTTTTTCAATTCAAAGCTATTATTAATGTGTGATATTGGAACGTTGACTGACTTCTTGAGTTCATCGTAAATTACTTTTGCTAGAAAATATGTAGGGCTATTAATAAGAGAGACGATAGAACGTAAAGGGGCCTTTTAACTTTATTAATAAAAACATAAAGGTCAGATTAAGAAGACACAAATATAGTAAGCATAACAGAAGCACTACAAACACCTACCCTCTCTGCAAAATTGGCATACCATACACTGACAATAATTTTGAAAAAATTTCAACCATGTTAAAACCCTACAATATTCACACTTACTCTCTTATTATCAATAAACTGCAGCATATCGTCCGCTTAGGAAAAGATACAACGAATAAACATGAACAGACAAATGAAGTATATAATTTTTATTGTAAAAATTGTCCTGCGTCATATGTGGGTGAAACAAAGCGAGCGGCGGAGGTCCGCAATAGTGAACATATGAAAAGTAAAAACTCTGATTCCGTTGTTTGTGCACACCAAATTAATTTTGACCATGAATTCGATTGGGATAACTTAAAATCCTTGACAAAGAATCCAATTACAAAAAAAGAATTATTTCCGAAATGCTTTATATAAAACTCGACAAACACAACATCAATAGAAAGGAGGATGTGCTTTCCTTTAATAGAGCATACCTTCCTTTACTACGAAAGTTTAAATGTCCCGATCAAGTTCATCGCCCTTTACCGTCTACCTTTGCGGCTCCACCTATATAGGCGTTGGCTTGTTGTAATTTATTGTCAGTCAATAGCACGACAGGTGACGAGTAAGTCAACCAAACTTACGAATTCTCGTGTACCTGTGGTAACAATTTACATAAAAATTTATTGTATTCTTGTGTTTGAGCCTTCCAGATCACTCATTGTGTGTTTTTAATTTTAATTTTGTAGACTGATGAGGCTGACGCATATTGTCAGCGAAACGTTGCGCATTAATAAATCAACGCAAGAAAATTTAAATACTCTTTACTTGTATTTATTTCTTTTCTCACATTTCGCCCCCAACGGATCACTGATCACTTTGAATTTCATTGCGTGTTGTTATATAAAACTTATGAAGAAGGGTATAATGATTACTATAAATTTTAGAACAAATATTAGTTAGCCAGTTAACGGATACTTAAAATTAATCAGTTTTTCGTTAACGAATTTTTAACAATATAGATAAAAAGCACTTTTTTATTCAGCGTAAACTTTTGTTTCATTTAAATTTCGTAAATTTTTGCTAAAGATCCTAATAAGTATGTATATATTAGTTGAAATCCGTCCCATACCTGCTTCGTGCACCAACCCCCGCAAGTAATTGTTATTCCATGGTTTCTTAGGTTGTAACAAATATACTTATAAAAAAAATGTATTTGTGCAATATGAAACAGCTCTTGCTTGGAATACGGTAGACGATCTTATTATCAATCCTGTGCTAATTGTCAAGGATTGAGCTATAGTTACAGAATTATTAATAAAATGTTGATGTATTTGCATAAACTGCTTTTTTTTATGAATTTCTTGGACATTTAGTCTACAAGACTCTCAAAGTTTACATCATTGACACTTTGATGTAATTAATACATAAAAGGTTAGGTTAAACAATTGGACTACAATGTTCATGTAATCTCTCTTCAAAAATTACGAGAAAATGCAGCTTTCACTATATTATGAAAACTTTACTGCCTTAAGTACATGGATCACATGCAACGGCAGAATCGTCATACTTTTTACTTTGAGATAACTACTTTTTTCGATTTTTTCTTTTCTTTATTTTCTATTAACAACGAAGTCGACAATAGGTGCTTTACATCTATCGTGTCCTTAAAATCAATATCCTCGATTATCAATGCTTAGTAGCGTATTTAACTTTAATCTCTCTTTCAATGACTCTTTATTTGGTTTTATTTTCGATGCAATAAATCGATGCACATATCTACTACTTTGTATGAAACATCAGTTTTTATTAATATACACACAACCTCATATACAAACTTTATATAACAACTTTATGTACAAAAGTTTTAAGTACGTAAATATTCAACGTGAAGAGGTTTGATAATAGGGAATTGACAACAAATACATTGACAGATTTGGGGCTCGTTAAAAAAAGCAATTTAAATTAATACATCAGAAAACAAGCTCGTATGAGATTATTGAATAATTAAATAAGTTATGCTTAAGAGAATCAAAAGCATTGCAAATATGTGTGTGAAATAAATAAGATGAAATCAAATTGAGTGACTTTAAAAATCTAGTGATTTTTTTAGTGAATTCTAGAATGTAATAATTAAATTAAAAAATGCTGGAGCAATAGTTAATAAAAGGGAAAAGGTTAATTATTTACTAAGAACATGATCTCCCGCATTGGAACATATCGGTGATTTAATAGAAATTTTAAAAGAAAAGCAACAAACAGTTGAATATCTTGAAAACAAAATTAAAATATACAAGATAAAAGATCAAGTATGAAAAAATAAAAATAATGGTAAAAATTCAAGTGTATTCGAAGTGGAAAAAAAAAATTGTTATGTGTGGTAAGCCAGGAAATTTTCAAAATCAATGTTGTAATAACAATCATAATCAACGACAAAACATATCAAGAGGATCGTGGACTGGTGTTTCATATGTAAACAGAGAAAAAAGTATTTATCAGCGAGGAGACGGACAAGGTCAGTTCGGCAACCAATAGCAGCAAAACTTTCACAACAATAATAGAGGCCATAGCAGAGAACAGCGTGGTCGTGGTGGATATCAACAGTGGCAGAATCAACATTGACAAATACAACATTATCCAGACAACAGTGCTAATTGATTTAGAAGCGATAGGGAAAATTAAAGTACTAACAAAGACTTATTTTATTCCATTTTAGATAACGATGTACGTATTAATAAAAATAAAAATCTTGCCGATTGCGAAGCGAATAATTGTACTTGCCCGCACGCAGTCGCAAGATCTTACAAGGTTGGCCACAACAATATTCTTAATCCTACAAGATAGTACTCGTGGCGTTCACAATAATTAGGCTGCTGCTTTTAACGTCGGAACTCAAGTCGAGATTCCTTTCTTTCTTGTTACTCCTTGATTCACTTTTTAGGCAAGTTTACAGTGGCCTGGTTTTCTCGAGCTTTTCTCACACTGCTCAGTCACCGAACGAAGTCTTACATTTTCTTGAAATGCATGCTTCTAACACGTAGCTCAATTATCCAACTAAGAGAGGAGCGGCGTTGGCTCAGTGGTAAGCGTGCTTGTTACTGATACAACGCGGTTCTAGGGGTCGTGGGTTCGATTTCCGGTGAATGCAGATTTTTTCGAAAACTGTTATCATCGAGAAAAGTTTCTATGTAACCCCGGCTGTTTCGGGGCGGGTTTTTCCTTGGAATTTTCCTTCAGAGAAATTCCAAGATTTTTTGCTTGCCCACAGGTTTTTGGGCCTGAGTGAATGCAAAACAGTGTTAGGGCTATCGGTAGGGATTAGCGGATCCGATGCTAGGCGTTGGGCAGGGATCGCCGGCCTTACCGGCGAGAAGTGGTCCCTGAAACATGGGGCTTCTCCGGGGATACTAATAAGCCTAGATCTGATGCTTCGGCAGAGAGCGCCGGCTTAACCGGCGAGAAGTGGACGTCCTGGAATATGGAGTCCTCTCTGGGGAAAGACTACATAATGGCGAGTGGACCCGATGCACCATTGGTGCAGAGAGTGTCAGCTCAACTGGCACGGTGTTCCACCGGAGATACCCACACTGTGTCCATGGATTCAGGTATGATATCAGTAAAAAGAACGGTTGAAAATGAGTGTGTCAATACACCTCCACACATAGATGGTGAGTGGGTGGCCCCGGAGACTAGGCCAGTAGGCTGTCGTGGTAATCCGGTAGAGAAAAAAAAAAAAAAAAAATACGAAACTAAGTCTTACATCCACTTAAAAGCCGCAACAGAACTCACTCTCCAACCTTTATAGTTACTTTGGAGCACTTGATTTTTGGTTTGGTTTTGGTTAATCGCACTTTTGATTTTTTGGTTAATCACACTTTGGTTTTTAATTCCTTAAAAATTCTCAATAAATCTTTCTTATCAACTTCCACTGAACAATTTTTAAGTAGTTTTGCCTATTTTACAATAGAAAATTACATTACAAGGGAGGGAACTCACTGATCCACTTTCGTCATTGAAGGAGCCGATGAGAGAATAATTAAGTACTTAATGTATTTTATCTATTGCTTCGGCTAAAAATTCGTGGTTGATTGGCTATCAAAATTATCAAAAAAAAAGTTGATAGCTGCTGATAGTAGGTTATGCTTAGGACAAAATTTGAGGGATTGTATTATTCGCTAATATTTACGACCCATTCAAATCGAAGGTTTTCGGTTAGGGGGTGACGAAAATGAAAATCAAAATAAATAAGCTCTTGCTCCAATAGCATTTTTTAATCGTAACACCTCTACACGACATAGATGTTACGTCGATAGAGATTGAATTTGAATTTAAATAAACCAAAATAAAAATTACTTTCACCATAATGACAGCTTTTATATGCATATAAAAAGCACGTTTTTCAGAATCCTTTGCGTAATAATTACGCACATTGACCGCGTGTTACTCCTCTTTGCCTCGACCACAATATCATGCACCCACGCCAGTAACTGCACATCTCTGACCTTAGGTCGTAATATACTATTAAAGCGTTAGAATATACTCTCATGAAATGCCCATTTCTAGTAAGTTGCTTCTTATGCTATTCATTGCGATTTTACTTTTATAAGATAATAAACGATACTTGCAACAGCTGGTTGTCTTGCCTAATGGAACTTTTGCTCATCTAGATGGCTCTGCACCAGGTAAGAAAATCTATACTTCTTACAACTAATAGTATGTTTTGACAAACGGAAGTACAGTACAACTATTTCGCCGGAAGCAAAGTAAAGTAATGTTCTACTTATTATAAGATAAACAATTTTTTAATATGACTTGTCATCACAAAAGGAGCCGAGAAAAAAAACTTGACTATAGATCAATCAAATTATATTTCTTTACTAATTCTAATAAAACTAATTTTCTGGACTATATTGCATAATTATACATTGAATTTTTTATAGCTAAACAACATAATCACACAGAACGGACCACAAAAACAACGCAGGCTACTCAATCAACACAAAGTAATAATTGTTTGCACGTATGTTAATAAGAATCAAGATATCATGTACTTCATCTAATATTCTTATATTGTTTTAGCTAATAAATGTAGCTGTTCAAAAGCATTAATAGAAGTAGGTGTAGGTTATATGTTGTAAGGACATACAAAATCATAATAAATAGTAGTTTTCGTTACATAAGTGCCACAACCATCTGAACTGTAGTGTGGCCCCAAGAATCTGCGAAACAGGGCCCAAACGTAGAGTAATACGTGGTCAATATGCGTAATTATTACGCAAAAGATTCTGAAAAACGTGCTTTTTATATACATATAAAAGCAGTCATTATAGTGTAAGTAATTTTTATTTTTGTTTATTTTTTTTTGTATTTTTTTTTTTTTTACAGCGCGAGCGCTTGAAGATCGATATGATAATGGCATGTTGTACGATATGAGCTTCATGCACATTTTGTATTATTCTTCACGTTCGCTACGACCTGGTGTATAAAATTAGTACATTACGTATGAGATTGCCAAGGCTTCGATGAATGAAGTTTATGAAGTAAGAATGTTACTTCTAAATAAATAGGACGCAAATCTAGCGCAAAGCTCCAATGGGATATCATTCTACAACCTAGCAGCCCCTAAAGTAAAACTACATTTGAACAATTCAGTTCTTGCCCAGGGAACCATAAGGTCAAGAGAACTGGATCTAGTAGAACAGGCAGTACGAATAGGCTAGAATTGAAAAATATCCCTCAAGTATGATGGCAAGGCTATACGTAGGACTGAGTTGAGTAAGCAGACGACAGTATAGTTTATTCTTCAATCAAGGTTTCAGACAGAATACTTCCTGTAGACAGGAGATATGTGCTTCCATTTACGTGTGCCCTCAATGAACTGCAAGGCAGTATTCTTACATCGCCCGAGCTTCAAGTTCATCTCAGCCACTAAAGGGGAGGAGAAAAATAATCCAAATACGGGAAAACCAAAGCTTTTACTAGTTGTAGCCTAACAGCAACTTGCTGTCACAAAGGCCAAGAGGGAAAGGTCGCCCCGCTCCCTGGACGTCCACCAGCCAGTATATCCACAAATGAAGGCAAGGATGGAGCCGCCCCCCCCCCCAGCAGCAAGACTCGACGACAGGGTTAGTCTATCAACCACCTGAGAGACAAACGATAAGCCTCATCAAGCTGTGATTTACATGACTCATTGGCACGCTCTTCAGCGAGCTTAGCCAAGTAATTTACAGAAATCTTGGTGATGGCATCACAGAACGCGTTAGCAGCATCAAAAATAGTCTGTGTCCTAGTGGTGACTTTTTCATTTCTGGAGGCACCGAAGAGGGCTTCTCGGCATTAACTCGTGAGGTTAAGCAACTTGACAATATCATCCTCAGTAAGCCCCTTCATCTTCATAGCTGTAGGCGTCACGCAATCGGAGAAACTGTCACTCTCAGTACTCTCTCCTCTAGCTCAGGTCAGCAAACACCATCAGTCAAAACACAATAGCAGACGAACCAGCCAGGCATACTCTCAGCATTGAGCACACAAGCAGTTGTCAGCAAGCCCAGTTGGCAATGCAGGAACAGACACAACCAACTGTAGATACTATGTGACTGGCACACTCGTCACATGACCAGCTTTCCTCATGAACAGTTTGCGATAAAATTCCCAATGGCAGATAAGAAGTAGGGGAAGTATCTAAACAGGGTACACCAAAACTATGACCATTACGATACTTACGGGCGAGACAAAGAGAGAGAGAGAGATATATAGAGGACAACAAGAGTAGGTAGAGAACGAGAGAAAGAGAGCGAAAGCCCCTTCTGGTCCAGGACGAGCAGGACGTAGCAGACGCGCGCTTGTGGCTTGCTTGGTGCGAGGTGGAGGCACTGCAGTGACATGAAGCATAGTGCAACGTATAGAGTAGAGATAAATACTGTGTATTAGGGATAACTGTTTGAAGTAAACATAATCAAACAGATCTGCTGGTGTTAAGTTATTAATTCTCCCCGTAAAATGAGAGGACTCCTACGCGAATCCCCCGTTTAAGAAGCCGAAGTCAAGACAAACGAGGGATACAAGAGAAACGTACGAGAGAGACAACTGTCAATACTGCGTTACCATACCCCCTTTTCATTTTCAGGTGTAGACTGTAGAAGCAGTGTTACATAACGATTTACGTATATTATTTTCTCGTTAGAGAACAAAAAATCAAGTGGCGAAGGTGAGACTGTAAGGATAGAAGACGGAGAAGGTATATTAACTATTTATCACTAGTTGTCAACTTTTTTTCAGGATACCACCGTTTTCCTCATTTTGCAGTTGTCTCTGCTGGGTCAACTTTTACTTCCGTGTTTTTGAGCACATTCAACGTAATTTTCTTGTCATCCCATAGTACCAATGAAATCATCTTGTCAATATCTTTCTTTTCTTGTTTTATTTACTTTTTTCTAAATAAAAAAATTACTAATAAAATTTTTATTCAACGATAACTATATCCTCGACTGTGTAATTATTTCTTGCATACACCTTTATTTTTTCTGATTACTTACACTTTTTTTTGCTGTGAACAGACTTATGTTTTTATAAGAATGTAAATCAATATATTTCTCCCTATGTTGTATAGTTATTTGTGTGGGGTATTCCACACATCCCCCCACAGCCCCTCTACAGACCCCCCACAAATCCTCCATAAATAAGCTAAAAATTGGACAGTTTTTGCCTTGAAATCGAGATTTCTCATTTTTTCTTGAAACCACGCACAGTTCCCAACACATTTTTTCCTGTCCTCCGACCGACCCCCACACGATTTTTTTGTCCCCACAGACTCCCCAAACTATTTTTCTTATCATCCAAAGCCTTTCCACACCATTTTTTTTGTCCCCTTCTTAAAACTTTTTCTATTAAGTATAAATTATCCCTATTAACAATAAATATTAATTTTACATTTTTCCTCACCGCCAAGGAGGCAAATACATGGACTTTCTACATATAGATAAAACACAAAATCCATGTTCAATTATGTAATAATGTTAATAATTGTTGATAAATAGTTTATTAAAAATCGTTGTATAATAATTATCAAGTTGTTAAAATTTATTGATAAGTATAAAGTTCTCGGTGCATTCAACCTTTTTTGTTACTATTATTTTAAAACAATGTAACATTCACTATTTCTTTTATGTACATATATGACATGATACAACTAGATATGGAAAAAAAAGACGTTACACAATTATTAAATAATAATAACCGCGAAAATATCGCCTAATTTAAAAAGGTTAAGTGACTAACCTATTAAATTTAACTCTATACTAACCACGAAGAGACAGAACTCCTCGCACCTAATCGTAAATTCGAACAATATATATATAATGATACACATGTATACTTGTTTTATGTATATTATAAATTTAGACATGTTGTAAATGTATCAATATTTTCTATATGTATTTATATGTATTATCTCAATTCAAAAAACCTGACTGACTCTTACCTATTGCTTCAACGTACACGTGTTGTAAGATAATTATAGATGTATTTTTATTTTGTAAATCAAGAAATCAAAATTTAACTTTATAACTACCATTTAAAATATTAATGATAATACAATTAACTAAATGTTTTACAAATATCAGTGATAACTTTCTCATAACATATATACTAAGCTATTATATTTTGGTAAATTTTGTTAAAAAATTAGAGATTTTTATGCCAAAAAATTTAAAATTAAATTTTTTTAACAAAAATTATCATCATTAAAGAANAAATCATCAAGTAAAGTTAATAAATTATGTAAAAATCTCTTTCTGATCAATATTTTCTATTTTTGTATTTTTTTGCCTTTCTACTAGAATAAATAAATTATTTTCACCATACTGCGCCGAAAGAAGGTACTTTCGTCCCGCTACGCGCAACAAAAATCCCTTTTCCCGGCGCAGGGCTGGTAAAAAATCGTATACGCACCACGGGAGGAAATACAGAATGCCAAGATCACACGTTTACTTCGATACACGAGTGATCTAGAGCATTCTTTACTTTTCCTCCCTTGGTGCGTAATATACTATTTCTATACTAGGGTTTTTTTAAATACAAACCTACATTATCGAGACTTTGACCTTAGAATTTGTTTATTGACATAGCAAATGTCCCAACGATTGAAAATTGTTTACGATACATAATAAAAAGTAATGTTGAGGAGTTTCCTGTGTCTAAAGTTATTCTTGGAATGAAAACTCTCTTTCCAATTTTTTCTCCAGTTATTATATCTCCTTCTATATTATACTGTAATAATTTCGTGATTCGTAAACGTGTTCCATTACAGAGTCCATCTAATATACTTAAACTTGTCAGTAACATTACTATTGTACTAATTTTTAGATTTGGTTCATGAGGTGGTAATCCTTCACAAATATTGTTCAACATTTCCACAGGAAAATTTGAATAAATATTATCGTCCGATTCATCGTTATGCGATTAAGTATAACACTATTCATCGAAAAATTGTAGATATTAGAAAGTATTTGAGAACATACATCATTTGAAATCCAATTTTTAGACATGTTGAAAGTTTTTATTTCCCCTCCCTATTAATAGTTCCTAATATTTAATAGTTTGTTCACTTACAATTTTTTCATCACCGTTTTTTATTACTGGAAGAATCTGACGAAAATCACCTCCTAAAATAATTAATTTATTTCCAAAATATTTTTCAGTAATACATACATCTCTTAACGTTCTGTCTACCATTTCCAATGCTTTTTTTAGAATCATTAGAGCCTCATCCTAAATAGTTAAATTAACTTCTCTTTTCAAAAAGTTTCAATTTCTCCAGTTAATTTTTTAAGGATTTTAGCATTTAAATAAGAGGTGTCTTCGTTATGCGATGTAAGTATAACACTATTCATCGAACAATTGTAGATATTAGAAAATATGTAAGAACATTCATCATTTGAGATCCAATTTTTAGGAATGTTAAAAGTTTTTGTTTTCCCTTCCCCAATTTTTAATAATAATTTTGAAAATCCTTTATCGTTAGAACGAATATTGATTTCTAATTTTGAAATTTGAAATGAGTCCCATAAAAATAAAGATTTAATAGCTTGTTTAAGTATAATTTTTCTATTACCATTTCTTGTCATTAGCACTGCACGCCAACCCCCCAACTTTTGAATATTTTATGAGAAATACATTTTTACAATTTTTGTGTATTTATTCTTATTTATTCTTAACTTTTTTATTTTTCAAATTTAAAAAACTTATTTTAAATAAATTACATGAGGCTACATCGTTTGAAGACGTTAAAAAACAATGGAATAACATAAAAATTTCAGGGATACTGCAATTGCAATGGGTTTAATAGAACATGATTCTGAAATCGACAATATTTTTAAAGAAGCCATAACAATTATGTTTCCATACCAGTTAAGACAATTTTTTGCTTGGTTTTTGATTTCAGAAAACATTCAAAGAGATAAAATATGAAATGAATGTAAAAAATATTTTACGGAAGACTTCGATAATGATAATAATAATTGTGCTCTTCTACATATTAATCAAATTTTGGTATCGGTAGGTAAATCATGTGAGTCTTTTAGTTAACTGACACCAACCAATAGCAACTATTTAAATAATTGCAATATTTGGGAAATATCTTTCAGTAAAAAAATGTTCGATATAATGTACACAAATTTAAATGAAGGTCAAAGAAAAATTTTTAGAACTATTTGTGAACAAGATGAAATAGTATATTTCATAGATGGTCCTGGTTGATCCGGAAAAACCTACTAATATAAGACACTCATTTATTATTTTATTTCTAGAGGTAAAAATATTTTGTCAATGGCTTGGACAGGAATTGCATCTGTATTGCTACCAAAAGGTATGACCAGTCATAGAACTTTTCGTTTACCTCTAGACTTAGATAATATTGAAAGTGTATTTTTAGAATTTGAAACTGAAAAAAAAAATTAAGGGAAGTTGATTTAATAATATGGGACGAGGCTACTATAATTCCGAAAAAAGCTCTAGAAACCGTTGATAGAACGTTGAGAGACTTGTGTAATACAAAACTTTGCTTTGGTGATAAATTAACAGTTTTAGGAGGAGATTTTCGACAAATCCTTTCAGTTATAAAAATGGTTATGGAACTATAATAATAGAAGAAACTAATGAATCATTATTTTTATGGAACTTCTTCAAAATTTTAAGATTACAAAATAATATCCGTTCTAGTAATAACGAA
>NW_019380469.1:1488215-1502737 GCF_000648655.2 Copidosoma floridanum | reverse complement strand
CCGGAGAAGACTCCATTATTCCAGGACGTCCACTCCTCGCCGGTTAAGCCGGCGCTCTCTGCCGAAGCATCGGATCCAGGCTAATTAGCATCCCCGGAGAAGCCCCGTTGTTTCAGGGGCCACTCCTCGCCGGTAAGGCCAGCGATCCCTGCCCGACGCCTGGCATCGGGTACGCTAATCTCTACCTATAGCCCTGACACTGTTTCGCATTCACCCAGGCCCGAAAACCTGTGGGGCAAGGAAAAAACCCTGGAATTACTCTGAAGGAAAATTCCACGGAAAAACCCGCCCCGAAACAGCCGGGGTTACATAGGAACTTTTCCCGATGAAAACAGTTTTTGAAAAAATCTGCATTCACCGGGAATCGAACCCACGACCCCTAGAACTGCGTTGTATCAGTAACAAGCACACTTACCACTGAGCCAACACCGCTCTCACTTACAGTCTTAATGTTTTGTAGTTTTTGGAATCACTGATTACAAATCCGAGACAAAATTTTTAAAATAAAAAATGATGGATCCAATATAACCACAAAAAATCTTTTAATTTTTGAATTTCTTAACTTAAATAATTCTATATTATTCAAAACAAGTTCAAATTAATGATTTTATGACTCATTAATGGAGTAAGCCCCCTTGTGACGTTTCCTGAACCTATACCAGATGAATTTAGTAGTTAATGTGTGCTGAATCTAACGGTATCCTCATTTATATCATTTACTCTGCAAAATTTTGAGGTATCATTGATATAATGTTGCACTGTTTAACACTGGAAATTTTCAAGATTTTCGACGAAGAATGTCAGAAAACGAAACTGGCGATAAGTACAGCGTGCCGTCGGCTGCTTTAGCTCGTCATCTTCTAAGCACTGACTTAACTGTATCAGTCTATAAGTTGGTATCCCTATCGGGTGTTGTCTGTCTCAATTTGGGTTGGCGTCTCTGCACGGGGGAGCTTCCTCAAAGCAGACGTTTTTGAGAAAAGCGTTTATCAATACTTACGATTAAAGTGTAAAGGCTTTTAAAACCAGTGGATATTGTGTGCTTAGGTATCCAAGTAAGAAGTTATACTTCTATAAAATTATATGGCAGATAATAAAATTATAAATATAAATATACCTTCCGTGAAACAATACTGTGTACAAAGGTGGTGTAATTATTGTTGGAATGAGTATACCTGCTCTAGTTGTATGTGGTTAGTATACTGAAAATGTAATATATCATAATGACCAGAATCAATATTTCTAAAAAAAATTAAATTTAGTTTAAGATAACTATTTGAATTTCTATGTGTTTGAATATCGTTGTTTGAGAAATTACCATAACGTGAACATTAAATCAATCTGAGAAGCTTTTAATTTGAATACTTGTACCATAAGTCCCATTTTTTGACATAATGATAATTTACTCATCACTAATTTTTACATTATGATATTAATCATTTTCTACTGTCAATTCATAATAATTTTGCCATTTATTAACAACACTATTAATTACTAAAGAACGAGCTCTCGTATGGAAATCTTCGTCATTATACAGAAATTATTTCAGAATTTTGACGAAAGCGTTTTTTGAAGAAAAATGAAACCACGAGCAGATTTTATAATATTTTTCAAAATTATTGAATAATAATGTAATATGTGCATGAAAATTTCAAATAGTTATTTCTGTACATGGTACGAAATACTGAAATAAATTAATTTTTACCATTGCAGTTTTTCAATAATCTTGAAAAAATAAAATAAAAGTAATACAGACGAATTTCAAGTAATGAAAAATTTACGGAAAAAACTTACAAACTTTTACGACGGTAGTTTGCACGCAAAGCGCGCAGGGGAAGTGTATATACATATATATATAAATGTCATTCCTCATGAACCGTGGAGGATCAAAAAAATTTTTTTTTTGAAATATATATGGATCGATGGTGCTTGTCAAGATAACGTTACAAGAAATTTTTCAGATTTTTTGACCCACACCGTAACCGTCCGTGACTGTCACAAATTTTGAATTTCTTATAAGACTTGAAAATTGCGATTTTTTAATGGAAATTGGTGCAATAAAAAAAAAAAAAATTAAAAAATTGTATTTCGCTAGTATTCTTTTTTGTAGAATACGTTAATATATATTTGATAATCCTGAAGGTAGTTTTCACCCTTATTCTCGGGGTAAAAAGTTCAAATCTCAGTTTTCGTAAAGGATGCCGAGGTAGAACTTTTTTTTTCAACTTCCTTTTTTTATCTATATTTATTTTATATTCATTTTATGGTAGGTGCTGACATGGATCAGGCCCAAAATAGGGCCCAAACGTGAAAATCTACGGTTTTAACGGTATATCTCACTATAAAACAGTGTTTGATAAAAAATTTTTATGTACCCTTAAATTTTTGGCGTCACTGATTACGAATCCTAAGTCAGTTTTTTAAAATTAAAAATGGCAGATCCANGGGAAAAGGCTACACAGTGGTGAATGGACTCGATGCACCATCGGTGCAGAGAGTGTCAGCTTAACTGGCAAGGTGTTCCACCGAAGATACTCACACTGTGCCCATGGATTCAGGTAGGATGCGAGGAAAAAGGTTTAGAGATGGATGTGGCAATACACTCCCACACATAGGTGGTGAGTGGGTGGCCCCGGTGACTAGGCCAATAGGCTGTCGTAGTTACCCGGTAGAAAAAAAAAGAAATAAAAAAGAACATATTGTGATTCTTTATTTGTACAATCTCAATTTTTTGTTTACTGCAATTTTTTGCCATTACTCTATGTATTAGGATAAAAATAAAAACATAAACATTATGAATTTTCTGATATTTCAAAAAAAATTTTGTTTTATAAAAATATTTTTAAGTGTACTGTTTACTTATAACTATAAAGCTATATAAACAAAAACAAAATTAATTAAAGGTTATGAAATAAAAATAATTCTGATAACTATATTTATAAATTTATACACCAGCTGTATTATTTCTCATTTCATCAATCAAAAATACAACTTTTACAATAAGTAAAGTGACAAGTTAATTCTTAATGTCCATCAGGAAATAGCAAACCTTATGTCCTTGACATGTTGCATCCAGTAAATCAAAGTAAAATTTTCATAGTACGAGTTCGCCTATATACAGCAGTGTTGAAAGTTGTTATTTACTTCTTTATAATTGTTTACTATTAATTTTTGTGAGCATTGTCTTAAATTAAATATTTAACAATTATTCCTATCTTATAGAAAGAAATTTCAGTAAAGATGTCATTGATATTGTCGAACTTCTTTATGTTGGAGACGACATTTCGTCTATCATGCCAGGTATTAAAGATTTAATGAGCTTACGAACATGTGATGGAGAGAAACAGAAGGTTTAAAAATAACTTTTGCTGTTAAATTTAAAGGAAATATACGCAGTATTTGAGCTCGAATATCCTTATATTTACATTGGATTCAGTAAATTTGCATCGCTAAGACCAAAGCAATGCGTACTAGCAGGTAGCAGTAGAACACATGGCATCTGTGTCTGTCCTTATCATCAGAATCTGAAACTCATAATAACTGGTGAGTTTTTAAGGTCATTCTAAATCATATTGAGTACTCAGTGCGTTAAAATTTTTAAGAAACAAAAAAAAACTAAAAAAATGTTGAAAGAAATTTAAAAGTATTAATACACTTTTACATTTTTTGTTGTATCAAAGTTATTCGAGAATTTTTATGATTTCTAACACGTAGTTTTCTTTCGTGAGAAAATAATTAAATGTTTGCATTCATTAATTCTGTCTTTACTTTACATTGAATACTTTGTTTTTTATAGTAAACATCGCGAAAATTAAACATATTTATCTATTTATACTCGAACATTCGGAATTGTGGAAAACTTTTAGAATATTGTACATTAAACTACTTCTAAATTGTAACTAAATAATCAAAAAAATGTTTCCGTAGCCACTGTTGAATAACGTTTAATGTCATTTAAGTTTGTTTCCAGCTTCAAACCAAAAACTGTGGACTACGGTCTCACGCTCCTTCACAGGCTGCGGGACAGCAGATAGTCCAATTATTTGTTTGTTAAAAAAAAAAAAAAGGGAAGGAAGAAGCAGAGTGTTAAAAATAATATTCAGGTTAAAAAGTTCATCACACATAGGTTTTTTTGACAGATATTATTCAAGCATCAAAAGTATAATAAAAATACTATAAGAAATACCAGAAAAAAATTGCAGATTATTCAATTGTACCCTCTTTCACATGCTTAATGTTTAAAAATTGCAATTTAACATGTAACCTAATGAAAAAATCACTTAAAAATACATTTCTGTATAAACTTCCAATTTTTTGGTGTATGAAAGATTTCTCTAAGATAAACCTGTTTCATTTTCAAATCGATCTACATAAATTTTTGTTGTTATTTAATTACACAAGAAAGAAGGGGTCAAGTATGCATAAAAGCATGTATGTAAGCTGATCCATATAAGAAAAATAATTTCCAGCATTATTGCATATATTTTCGCTCCTTCCACCTCTCTGAATTTTGTTCTTAATCATAAAAGAAATTTTGTGAAAAAAGAAAACGCAACATAAATGCATGCTAAACATATATTTACTGTGTTTCTTGAAAAAAAATTTTTTTTTGGAAAATCCCAAGTAAAATTTCAGATAATAATTTCTCAGAATAGTTTGAGCCGTATTTACACTTATAATGAAAATTTATTCATCGTATTTGTATATTATAGACAATGTTACTGTATCTACAGTAACTTCTTAAAATACTGGAGATTCGGTAATGGCAAATATTATCGATGATTGTATGGAAGAAAGCATGAAGGATCCTGAATTATCTGTACCTATAAATGTAGTAACTGATGCCTTACAGATTATAAATCATATTAAATTGATATACCATGATAAATTATGCTCTAACGAACAGAAATACAAAATACTCAGTCTTTTGCGAGAAACTGGACTTATTTAACGATTAAATATCATTTTGATGTTTCTAATTCAATAATTAATCAATCCAGAAAAGTAGTAGCAGAAAATGGAATTTTATCGGTAACGAGTGTTAAATGAGGTACCTAACAAATAAGATATTGTAGAGCGGCGTTGTCTCAGTGGTGAGCGTGCTTGTTACTGATACAACGCGGTTCTAGGGGTCGTGGGTTCGATTTCCGGTGAATGCAGATTTTTTCAAAAACTGTTTTCATCGAGAAAAGTTCCTATGTAACCGCGGCTGTTTAACCACAGATTTTTTTGTGGAATTTTCCTTCAGAGTAATTCCAGTGTTTTTTTCTTGCCCCACAGGTTTTCGGGCCTGGGTGAATGCAGAACAGTATTAGGGCTATAGGTAGGGATTAGTGGATCCGATGCCAGGCGTCGAGCAGAGATCGCCAGCCTTGCCGGTGAGGAGTGGACGTCCGGGAACATGAGGTCCTCTCCGGGAAAAGGCTACACAGTGGTGAATGGACTCGATGCACCATCGGTGCAGAGAGTGTCAGCTTAACTGGCAAGGTGTTCCACCGAAGATACTCACACTGTGCCCATGGATTCAGGTAGGATGCGAGGAAAAAGGTTTAGAGATGGATGTGGCAATACACTCCCACACATAGGTGGTGAGTGGGTGGCCCCGGTGACTAGGCCAATAGGCTGTCGTAGTTACCCGGTAGAAAAAAAAAGAAATAAAAAAGAACATATTGTGATTCTTTATTTGTACAATCTCAATTTTTTGTTTACTGCAATTTTTTGCCATTACTCTATGTATTAGGATAAAAATAAAAACATAAACATTNGACCTTGACTTGTCTTTTATTTGGCAAGGGGACAGGTGCCGTTGACATTGCCCAATTCCTCTCGTCTGATACATTCGACAATGAGTCGAATAGCTCCTGTAGCGTTGGCGCTGCATTTAGGTTATCAGCCGCTATCGCTGCCTCCCGTGGTGAAAGGAATGCCACTTCGTAACTTGAGTACCCCATAGCACAGGGTTCCTGTTCGATGGACCTCACTATCCCGAAGTTTTCCAGAATTTTTTTTAGTATTAGCCTACTATAATCCCCCTGCATCAGTATGCTAAGCTGGGATCCAGCAGCCATTGCTTCTGTGATATTAGCGTTTTGTTTGTCCATTGTGTGTGTAATTCTGCAAGCGTAAATATGATGGATGTTGTGAGGATCATTACTTGACACTGTACATATATGAGTGTTCTTGTAGTGTAATTCGTGTTGTTATTGTTCGTAAGTGATGTATGGAATGCAGATATGAGAATAAAATTAGGTTTATAAAACTATTGGATAATGGGTAGGGAATACATGGATAGATTCAATTATTACTCATCATGCTATGCCGAAACATTTGCGTATTTGTAATACAATTGAATAAGTAATTTTAATACATGCTAAAGCTTAATATTAGACTCGTGTTATACGTGAAAGCTGCAAATTTTGCTAAGTTGTCCCAGTCATCATATGTTTCAGAGTAAGTTCGTATAAAGTCAGCTAGGGCAGCATGACTTTGCTTTAGTGATCCGTTTGTTTGAGGGTGGTATGCTGTTTTAGTTAGATGATTGGTTTTGAGGGTTCTCATGAGTTGTTCCAATAAATTAAACATAAATGTAGCATGTCTATCTGATAGAATTGCTTTAGGCGCACCATACACTAATATTAGATTTTGTACGAGTGCATCGGCAAGAGTGCTTGATCTTAGGTCTGGTACAGGGACTAATATGATATATTTAGTCAAATTACACTGTATGGTCAGCAAATGGCAATTACCATTTGGTTTTATTTTTAATTTACCAACGGTGTCGATGGAGACCTTATCGAAATCTTCAATAGGTGTATCTGTTAGTACCAGGCAAATAAAACCGTTCTCTTATTTTTCGGTAAGTTTGGTTCATTCCCTTATGCCCTCCAACAGGGCTGTCATGTAATGTTTGTATTATTTCATTACGTTCTTGGATTTTCGAAAAATCAACCTTACCGTAACAGACAGTAATTTGTATGCGTGTTTTATCAAGAATTGTTAATAACATTTCTGTTATCAATCCAGGTTTTAATTTGTCTGTAAGATCTCCCCTTCTTGAAATTCGGAAGGTTTAAATATTTCGTCTCAACAGTATTTTTTAAGCGATTTAAAAGCTTTTCTAAGACTTTTTGAAGATACTAAATCGGTCGACGTTTCATTAATAACGATTGACAGTATATTATGTTCTCCATAAGGTGTTATTAAAATTTTGCTAACTCTTGGTTTCTTCGATTTCAAATAGCTGAAGTCCAGTGCACCTATCGATCTCAACAGCCTTGAGACAGATGTGACTGGTTGACAATCCTTGCTAATAAAATGAACTATATTGTCTTTTTTGTGTGTAAGGCAATATCTGGTGGTAATGACATTGTTTACTAGCTTACTAGTATACTAGCTTAGCTCCATTTTCGTTCTTGGAATTATCAGTACTACTGCTACTATCACTAAGACTTACATACACTTTTCCGTGCTGTTGTTATATCGATTGATGGGTTGAAAAGAGTATAAGTCCGATAGTAACATGAAATCAGAAGCAATAATTCGATTCATGATTTATTTTCATTGCAGTTTATTTGTTTGTTGTTTTCATTTAAGTTATCCGGGGTTTCTTCTGTTATTTGTTGCAATTCCGGCGCTTTAGATCGTCTGTTTTTTGCAGTAGCAAAAGTACTCGTTTGCGTCGGTGTGCTAGAACTTGAGGGTGTATTTTCCTGAATACGTGGGGTAATTGATAATTTTCCACTTGTCCTATATTTTCTTAAAATTTTTTCTTCATCGAATATGGGTTCAAGACCTGTTGTACGTCTTGATATATCCGCAATTCTTTCATCTAATACAGAATCATCAAAATTATCAGGATCATAGACGTCCATTTCGGTTAATATGTCTTGAATTTCGGGGTCCGGTTTATCTCCATCAGAAAATCTAGTTACTGATAAAAAATCTGCCTGTTCGGGCTCATCATCGTTGTTAGACTTGTCCAAATATTCTTGAAGGCTTCGAATAAATCTCTTTGTTTACTCTTCTATTTCTTGATTAGTAACTTCATGAGTATTATTTGTCGTAGTTTTAGGTTGGTCTTCAAAAACGTCATCATTTGAACTTTCGCTAAGTGAAATGGGTGTAACGAAAATTTCAGTTTTTGTCATGCCTGAGTCTGAATCAGTATCCGTATTTCAGTCTATTTCTGTTTCAGTCAGTTCTTGCCGTAATCCACTTCGTCTAGGGTCATATACTGGTATTTGAGTATCTTCTCTCGACGATTCTTCAGTATCGCTTGGGTCATTTTTGGAAAACATACTTGTTCTTGACGATGCACCAAGGTTAATTATATCTCTAACTGGTAATTGTGGCATTTCCTCATTTTTGGAACTATTATGTTTTATTTCTGTAGTTTCTAAATTCGTATTGCTAGCGTGTGATGTTGAGGCTACTGATTCTGAAAAATTTACTTTTAATGAGCTAGAATCTTTTGATGTGTTTTTAGTGACATTTCTTAATATATTCGGTTGAGATGTAGATGATTTCTGTGGCTGTAGAAATGTTTTTGTTCGGGTTCTTTGAGCAATTACACTATGATCTAATTTCGGCCGTTCTTTGTTTGTTTTTGAACCAAGGGGTCGTCCAGGGCCCTTGATCAACTTAGGTACATCTGGTTCTGATTTGGTCATGCTTCTTGGTTTTGTTACTCCTATTATTTCCTTTGAGGTTTCAATAAGAGGACTTCCAGAACAGAGAAAATGATACGAAGAATTAATAAACTCCAAGGGCTTACTGTTCAGTCTTTTATTAAGTTGACAACGTTTTGACTGCACATAAGGCAGTCCTTTTCAAGTCTTAATTATGTAGAGCAACGTCCGTTTAATATTAAATAATATCTATATTTGCTATAATAAAACCGACTGACTTTTAAGCTGTGTGAATATAATCTAAGATTGTCAACTTAATAAAAGACTGAACAGTAAGCCCTTGGAGTTTATAAATTCCTCGTATCCTTTGAGGTTGTTGGCAATGCTTTTTGTTTGATCGTCGTTAATTTGAATGCTCTAATTATTCATTTCCTGTGACTTTGTAATTCTGTTTTCTTCTTTTCCTCTATTTTCTTTCGACCCATCATCATAACTCTTAGTAATGGTAATCCATTGTTTATATTAATTTCTGCATAAAGAAATGGTCCTACTGGGTTTCTAGATAATGCATCAGCGTTGGTATTGAGTCTTCCTGGTTTGTATTTAAAAGTGTATTAATAATCGGTGAATTTAAACATCCAGCGCATCAAACGCTGACCGTCTTTTCTTGTATGCATCCAATTTAATGGCTCATGATCGGCTACGAGAATGAATTTATTTCCTAATAAATACAAACGAAAGTGATGCATTGCTTATAGTGCGGCTAGACATTCCTTTTCAGTCGTGGAATAATTGATTTCGGTTTTATTTAAAGTTTTTGAAAGGTAAGCGACAGAACGGTCAAACCCATCTTTTTCTCGACTCAATACCGCTCCAATTGCATAGTCAGATGCATCTGTTGTTAACTTGAATGATTTACTAAAGTCGGGGAATTGTAAAATAGGCTCTTGGGATAGGTAATCCTTTAGTATTTAAAAACTCCTTTCCTGCATTTCAGTCCATTCAAATTTTTCTCCCTTTTTTAATAAATCTGATGATGGTTTAGCTATTTTTGAAAAATCTCTAATAAAGCGTCTATAGTATCCTGCTAGTCCTAAAAATTGTCTAATATTTTTAGTAGTTTTTGGTTGGGGACATTCTCTAATGGCTTGTATCTTTTTAGGGTCCGGTTCAATCCCTCGTTGACTCACTATATGCCCAAGAAATATTACTTCTTTTCGCAAAAATTCAACTTTATCTGGTTGGAGTACCATATTCGCTGATTTTAACCGATCGAAAAGTAATCTAACTTTACGGTCGTGATCTACTAGATCTTTTGCGTAAATAATAATATTATCTAAATACACTAGCATTTCAACATTCAATAAGCCTCTCAATATGAGATCCATTAGTCGTTGGAACGTGGCAGGTGCGTTTTTCAGGCCTTCGAGCATTCGTCTATATTGGTAATGTCCATGGAGTGTCGTACATGCTGTTTTATACTTATCATGTTCATCCATGGGAATTTGTTGGAATCCACTTGCCAAATCGAAAACTGAAAAATATACGGCTCCTCCCAACTGGTCCATAATATCTGCGATATTAGGCAATGTATATGCATCACCAAAGGTTTTTTTATTAAGGTCTCGAAAATCAATTACTCGATCATCAATTACATACATCTCGGGTCTCCATGGCTATCAGATTTTTTAGGGACAATCGAAAGAGGTGAATTATACGGTGATGACGAAGGTTCGATTATTCCATCGTTAAGTTTCTCTACTACGTGTTCCTCTAAAACTTTTCTATGTACTGGTGGGTGACGATATTGTTTAGTGTTGATAGGGATGTTATTTTCCGTCCGGATTTTGTGTGCGACGAAGTTAGTACACGGTAAAGTGTCTGCTGGTAACAAGAAGATTTCTGAGAATTCAGATATCAATTGATATATTTGGTCTCGTTTTTCCAAGTTTAAATGACCGGTGCGCACAAGTCCTTTTAGGTCGTTTATTCTATCTCGTTTATTTTCAACAATTGGTCTCTCATGTTCGCTGCTAGTATCGGGATCAAATTCAGGTGCTGTATATTCGAAAGGTAGGATTTCTCTTGGGTCTATTTCAATCGTAATATCATCCTTATTAGTATTTATTGCCATAATATTACATTGACCGTTCTCATTTTTTACTATTCCTTCTTCTATATATATATATATGTTATCACACCCTACATCTATTCGTGGTAAGTATCCCTCAGTTAAATTAGTATTAATTAAATTAATTCTTACTATTTGACGTGTTCGAGCCTTAATCGTATAGTTAGTTGCTTTACTGGTATTTTTTTGTTCCTCATTAGGGCAATGTTCTACACTAGAAGTATTTTTATTCTGTTCAATGGCATGGGGTTGGAGAATATCTTGGTCGACTAATTCATTATTTTCACTGTATATCCCACTTTTATCAGTTTTGTTATCAGTGGCCTTCATAAGATTTTCACCTTTTTCTGATAAGATCAATTTGTCAAACTCATCTCGAAAATGAAAATCAGCTTTAATGTCTCCAAATTTTTCGCATTTAGGTATATTTGACCTTTCGGGTGGGCCTACGATGTATTCGTCATAAAATTTCTGTTGGTTAATTTTATCCTTAAGACATTCTGTCTCTTCGTTAGTATCAAGGGTTGTAGCTAAAATGTGATTTTCCTGTGCTTGTTTTCTGAGTTTTATGGTTTTTTGTTCTTTTTCATCTCTTTGCAATTGCTCTATTTCCTGAAGAGTTTTTAAAAAAGGGATCAGGTTCATTACGTCATTATCTAGTACTATAGCATCATGATAATATGATAATATTGCTCGTCGTTTCTTACAAAAGTTTCGACCCAATAAACCGCCATCTTTGATCGGAAAATCGTTAGGGATCACATGAAAAATTGTAGGTTTTCCTTGTATGGTCGTATACGTTGTTCCTTAAGTTAAAACTGAGTTAGGTGTGATTCCAGTAAGGTTAATAATTTCACTAGTCTCTACTCGTGAATATAAGTGCAATTGATCTAATTTAATCAGATTTGTGGCGGCGCCATTGTCGAGCATGAGTGTTATAAAGTGATTTTTCCCTTCTGGGATTGATAACCTTATGCTTGTAGGCTCGTCGTCTACGCCAAGTCCCTGGTAGGTACTAATGAGAACGGTTTCAATTCTGTTGCTATTTTTATTACCTGCGCTGAAACATTCTGTGTAGGGGTTGAATTCTGTCTTTGGGGGCTCACCTCTGAACGACGATTGGGGTAAGCCACCTGAGAGTTTAAATGATGCTTCAAACGGTTGTCTCCTGGTTGGTATTGATTTTGAAAGTTCTGATTCTGATAGTTAGGATTAAAACTTTGTTTATTATAATTATTATTTCGGGGGTACCTATTATAATTCTAATCTCTGCCTCAGTATCCTTGATTATTACCAGGATTAAAATTAGCATTCCTTTGAGTGTAATAATCATTAAAATTTTCGTTATTATATCGTCCGAAATTATTGTGATAATAATTAGAGTTTCTCGATTGATTTTGAAAATTCCAATTTCTTCCCTGATTCTGATAATTTTTACAGTAATTCTGTCCATTATTTTGTTGTTGATATTGTCTATTATAATTTTGATAATTATTATACTGCCTATCAGCGTGATTATTCTCATTGTCGATCTGTTGTTGATTAACTTGAGCCACTTAATGTGATGAGAATGGCTGATCGGGATACCTATTCTGCTGTTGATGAGTTGTTTAAATTATTTCTAAAGTCACTACGAGGTAGTCCTTGATATCGCGTATTCGGAATTTTACCCGCTCTCATTCGGCTCTCGAATCTCAACGCGTAATCGAAGGCGTCGGCTAGAGAAGCAGGTTCTTTCGCATCTACCTGCTGGCTCATCATGGGTGCTAGTCCTTTTATGAACATGTCTAACGCCATGTCTTTTATAGGGGTCATTATATGCGCATTGTATGTATTGCCTTTATCTTCCATCAAGGCTTTTTCGGCAGCGCTTAGCAGTAGGTTTACATAATCATAATATTCACCAACCGATTGGCCTTGTCGTTGGCGCCCTTTCTGTAGCTGAAATTGATAGTAAGCAACGGTTTTTCCTGTTGCATATCTTTTTTTCAAATGGGTTATAAATGCTTCGAGGTTTTCAAAATCTTGGCCACTTACGCTTATGCGTGTGGCACCTCGTAGATTCTGCAATACTGCTCTTTTATATGAATCTTTTTGACTATCTCTGACCCAGCTTTCTCCATTTCTAACATCTTGACTATAATTCTTCAGTGGAATATTTTTTCCATCGAATATAGGGATGGATTTAATTACATGCTGAAATGAGAAGTTGGCATTGAGAGACTCCATCAGCGCTTCGGCTACTGTGATATCGGCATCATCGTTTCCATTGACCATTTTCTTAGTTGTATAATACCTTACGTGCGTTTTTTTTTCTTTCTTCTTCCTTTTTTTTTATTTTGTTTTATTTAATTTATTTTAATATTCTTTATGAGTGTAATACTAACAAAAAAAAAATTATACTACTATTTGTTCTGGTTATTTGTTTTGGAAATATATTCTATTAAATCCTTGACATTTATCGCAGAAGACATAAGTAATAAAGAAATAATTGTATGTATATCTATATATATATATATATATATCTGTGTNATATATATATCTGTGTATTTATTCGTGTGTGGATGTGCATGTCTTTAATGTGAGCGTTTGCTTAACGCATGCAAGTGCAATAAGTTTGCTTTAATTTTTATAGGTACACGATAAGTGTACTATGTGTATGCCCAAAAACTAAAGTGAGAGAGTGTAATCGAGCACGCTTACATGATATCATCTGCTTTAAGCAAGGGAGTATACGGCGCAGGGATTTCTAATGTGGCATGTGTAGCTATATATACAAATCGCTACTCGAGCATCTGCTAGTGCGCTGTGTAATATTGAAGGGCTCTTTCTGTACGAGAGTATCTGACTTAACTTAACACTTTTTTCTCTTTAAGCAAGAATGGGCTCGACGGTCACGGTTTAAATACCGTATTAATAATTTTTTCATATATTCGTATGTATATGAGTAATCTTCTGCCTATGCGTTTATGTGTTCTTGAGTGCCTTTAAGAAACTCTTTTTCCGCGAAAGCAATTAATTCATCAAATTGTGTATTTAATCGAATTTTAAAATCATCGCATTTCGGCTGAACATTAATTTCTGAATTATGAAAATTATTTTTCTGAAACGTACTTACTACTTGTTTTCCGACTTTTTTGTTTTTTGATAAACTACTGTTCAATGTATTACAGTTATAGTAATTTTGAAACTGATTATTAATAAAATCTAATTTTTTTTCTTAGAACGTTTTTCTCTCTTATTAGCTTCTGCATAAACAATTTCCTACCACTTCTTTTACCTTTTTATTACTCGCAAAATTATTCGTTGGCAGTTTCATAAAATATTATTTTATGAACACTTGTGGGTATATAAGTGGAATCATTAATTATATTAAATCTTTACTCCGTTTTTTAAGAATGTTTCTTCTACTAACACTATTACGTGCAAATATGTCTGTGTATTTGTATTTGTTATTTTGATTGACCGCTTTAAGTAGCAGATCTTGGGTATAGAATGTCCGCTATTTGAGCAGGACAAGAGGAATGAACCGCTCTGGTTAGCAGATTCAGGGTAGGAACAGTGTATTTGTTCTATCTTGTAAGCGTGTAGTATAACAAGTCCTTATTTTCTTATTTTTCTATTATCATTTAAAACACAATATTATCTTATTATTTCTTTTTTTTTGTTATTTTAACGACAGTTACCTCTTATTTATTTTTCCGTTTATTTATTAATGTAGTATTATATTTATTATTTTCTTTTTTTACTTTATTTATTTATTT
>NW_019380469.1:1441250-1487478 GCF_000648655.2 Copidosoma floridanum | reverse complement strand
ATTTTTCACATGGTTTATTATGTCTGAAAATTGGCAAGTGTACTATAAAACCTCATAAATATAAACAGGGATTGTACTATACATGCAAGTTAAAAAGATAATGCTTGTTAACTTGGATTAAGAAGAGATTTCAGAACTCACTCTGTAAAGAGTCTTAAAATTTTATCATTGGGAATGAAATATAACAGGATAAAATGGAATAAAAATAAAAATTTATTAATTTACGCAAGTCGTCACCTAACAGCTACTGTAACTGATAATTTCTTTACAGATTCTAACTTGCCACAACTCACCGAAAATGAAGAGTATGATTTGTCTACATACAAGGATAGTATGAAAATTATCATTTCCGGCAGCCCAAATGAACGGTATTATTTCACAAATTGCAATGAATGTCCTGGAACAGACAGGTTAAAAAATTTTTCAGAAAGAGTTTTTGAAGGAAGAATAGATGAAATTATTTGTAAGCAGAAGGTATTGCGGTCTAGAGCTACCCTAGAAACTTTTGTAAAAAATCCGGATGAATTTAAACGCTGTTTTTATGACAAAGTTCAAGAGGTGCTTTCATCGCTGCAACGCAATCAGAATTTATGATTCTGAGAATTTATGATTCTCGCTGATTTTGCAGAAAACTATGCATTTACAGTTCAAAATGCTGCGTCAGGCTTTCATTGGAACAACGATCAAGCTACTTTTTACAACATAGTCATTTATTTCAAATGTAAGAAATCGACAGAGCACAATAGTTTGGTCGTAGTATCAGACTGTTTGGGTCATGATGCTATTTCAGCGTTTGCTTATCATGAAATCCTAAAAAAATATTTAAAAAGTAAATTCGATAGAGTAGATAAGATTTATTATTTCACTGATGGAACACGTTAACAGTACAAGAACTTTAAAAACTTTATTAACTTGGAGAACCACTATAAAGATTACGAAATCGATGCGGAATGGCATTTCTTTTCAACTGCCTATGGCAAAACTTCATGTGATGGTTTAGGAGCAACAGTAAAGCGCAGTGCAGTGCGTGCTAGCTTTCAGGTGACACGAACAATTCTGACAGCTGAAGAGCTCTTTGATTGGTTTCATAATACAGCCAGGTTACCAAATGTTGATTTCGAGTATTTTAACTCAGTAAATTATAACATTCCAAGAAAAAAATTATTTAAAGATTTTTTAATAACAATAGACTTACAGCTTTACAGCAAAAACATTGTCTTATACCTATGGTTAATGGCTGTGTTCTTGCAAAAACTTTCTTGGTATCATCTATTTGTAAAAATTACCGGGTTCTGTAAATTTTGTTAATCAAACATTATTATTTTATGTTGAATGAAAAGAAGATGGTGAATAACGACAAAAATAAGTATTAATTACTTTAATACATAGATTCACATTTTCCTTTTTTAATTCCTATCTTTATCAAGTTTTCTAAGAGCCCTTGAACTTTCACCATACATATAATAATAATTATAACAGATTTACATGTCTAGCATACCAAAAGACAATTGATTCAAATCTTTCGTTATGAAAACGCGTATTTAAGTAAAATAAATTTATCAAGGCTTCTCTCAAAAACGTCTGCTTTGAGGAAGCTCCCCCGTGCATAGACGCCAACCCAAATTGAGACAGACAACACCCGGTAGGGATACCAACTTATAGACTGATACAGTTGAGTCAGTGCTTAGAAGATGACGAGCTAAAGCAGCCGACGGCACGCTGTACTTATCGCCAGTTTCGTTTTCTGACATTCTTCGTCGAAAATCTTGAAAATTTCCAGGGAAACAACTAATTTTCTGGGTATCATTTGAAGGAGGAAGTTTTTTCTACAAGCCTTGTGCGATGTTATTTCGGAAACCGTTAATTTACCTAAGTTAAAGGGTTGTTTTCACAGCGTGTGCGTGCTTCGCCATCAAAATACGTGTAAAACAGCGCAACAATATATCAATAATATCTCAAAGTATTGCAGGGTAAATGATATAAATGACGATACTATTAGATTTAGCACACTTTACCTATTAAATTCATTTGGTCTAGGTTCGTTTTTAGATTAAATTTGTTTCGAATAAAATAGAATTATTCAACTTTGGAAATTTGAAAATTAAAAAAATTTTTGTAGTTATATTGAATCCATCATTTTCAATTTTAAAAGTTTTATCTCGGATTTGTAACCAGTGATTCCAAGAACTACAAAATAATAAGACTGTAAGTCTTAGAAATCTCTTTTTCTTCCACGTAGTGGGCATACAATTTATGAAAATTTTTCCTTTTAATTATTTTTTCGCACTAGGTAAGATTATCAAGAAAATTTAAAAAGAATTAATTTCAACGCAAAATATTGCATACAACCCGATGGTATATTTTAAGGTGGCTCCAGCGCCTAGTGCCGTATTAAAATGGGGAGACTAAAAATTAATCATTATTTTCTTTAAAATATGGTATAAAATTATCGTAGAGACTGTTGTAAGCCATATTCTACATCTTATCTGTTACTTTAGTGAGTAAATATAAAAAAACAAAAAATTTTTATGCTGCCCTAATGGATAAACTGTTACGGTACGCTCCTAAGTTTAAGAATGTGGCAACATTGCTCAGCTGTAGTCATACCTATATATATGTACTCTGCAGAAAGCAGACAGCTGAGATCTGACTTGCACTAGCAACTATATACTTAGTCTCCGATTATTTAAAGATTTTGTTCGATAACAAGACACTTTTCTCATGTCATCGAAAACTACGTAATAATATATACAAGATAATATATTTTTCACACCTTACGGGTTATTTATATAAGTGCAGCAGTAGGTTGTATATCGCGTAAGCTTACATTTCCTATCTAACTCGTCCTAAAAGTACGATTTGGTAAGCATGATTTCTTACAATTTTCGTCGTCAACCTTAATTTTTTTTTTACACGAATAGAAGGATGGGAATTCAAAGAATATAATTAAATTTTATTAACCTCGGTTGGGTTATTTATAATTTTAAAATTGAGGCCACTGGAGCCACCTTAAACTTGCGAATTCGAAAATTTTAAAAATGTGGGACGCTATATTGGATCTGCCATATTTAATTTTAAAAAACTGACTTGAGATTCGTAATCAGTGACGCTAAAAATCCAAGGGTACATGACAATTTTATATAAAACACTGTTTTATAGTGAGATATATCGTTAAAACCGTAGATATTTACGTTTATCCCCTAATTTGGGCCTGTTCCACGTCAGCACCTACCATAAAATGAATATAAAATAAATATAGATTTTTTTTNTTATTAATTTTAATAAATAAAAAGTGTTTATGAATGAAAAAAAGGAAATTAAAAAAAAAAAAAAAAAATTCTATCGTGGCATACTTTACGAAAATTGAGATTTAAACTTTTAACCCTGAGAATAAGGGTGAAAACTACGTCCAGGAATATTGAATATAAATTTATCGTATTCTACAAACAAAATACTAACAAAATATGATTTTTTAATATTTTTTTATACTTAAATTTTTTACAATATTAATCAAAATTTATGTGCCTATCACCCAATGACCTGGGGCGCCTACTAGCCTGACTGTATATTAATGAAACGTTAATAAAAAACACAAGCACCTATCAAACGCTGATCCAGGGTACTCACTACCTAATACGTAGATTTTCACTGTAAAAGAATTTTTTCAGTATACGCGAATGTCCATAATAAAAGAATTCTTTTTAAATTTTTATATAGTTTATAAAGAAATTAAAAGAATTTTTATTAAACTGAACGAAGTATTCGTTTGGTATTCTTTAAGCAATCTTATGAAATACTGTAGTATGGAAGTTATAGTGAACTTTTTAATGAAAAAACCACTTACAAAATTCTTGTGCTGTGAGAAAATATTCATAAATTAAAATAATAGGAATCTTACTTGACACTTATTTGTATTTTCGATGGTAAAAAAAAAAATATGTATACTGCATTTGGGTACCAAATGAATCCATTTTTACGTCTTTGATTAATAAATATACGTCATTATAAAGTATTTTTGATGAACTAATGATTGAGTCATCAAGAAATATTCTTATCAAATATTCCTTGTTTGTGACAATAAGATGAGATCTCACCTAAGATCTCAGGTAACTATCTTATGCCTAAAAATTTACTGGAAAAATTTACGATCCCCTCAGTCAGAAAGTATCAGCTATTATTTTACCTATTAATCATAGCTGTATTTGTAGCCATAATTGGGAACATTAATAGCTAAATTTTGTTGTATAAAAGACGCGCAAAAATTAAAGTTGTCAACAGCAAAATTTAGTTTTTAGTACTATTAAAATGAGTAAAAAAAATTTTTTAACAATTCTAAATTCATTTTGAGTTTTTGTCAATTCCAGCCCTTAAAATATACCGGTTTTAGTAGAATGACCCATGTATGTATCGATGTATGCGCATATAGATAGGTGCGGTCGATAAGCGTGCGACTTACGCTTGTACCACACACGTTAACGCGAGCCAAAAGAAAAAAAATGTAGCGCGTAAAAGGAAATAAAGAGGCTTAAAAAAAAACATGCACAAAAACTTGGGAGGTCTCTCCTGTTATTTATTTATTCATTTTTTTTTCTGGGCCACGTATTTCAGCGAGAAATCGTCATTAAGCAGCAACATTTTTTAGTATCTCACAGTCACAGTGACCATTTTGAAGTGTAAAGAGATAGTAGAAATTGACGTCATAAAAGCCTCAAATTTAAAGATAAGTAGGTATAATTTAAAAAAGACAGCTATTGTAATTTACTATTCTATTTAGTTTTACTGCTTGTTAACCCTTAAAACCAATATGATTTTTGTAATCTTTGATTCTGTCACGAAAAATTGTATTTTGCAACTTGAACAATTGCAAATATCTCAGACCATTTTGCATATTTTTTTCCCAAGAAACGCCATTATATTTGTCATAAAAAAGTACAAATTAAAAAAAAAATTGTTCTAGNATTTTAACATTTGAACACATTATTTTTCATCAACTATTAATTTGTTCCTATACTAAATTATAGTTAATTGACTTAAAAGTACAGTTTGCTAAGATATTTGGTAAAAAAGACTTATTTACTCAATGAATATAGTTAGCTTCGATTTTAGTGGCTTTGGGTTCTCTGCTATTCCACCTCAAATTCAATGCATTCAAATCACTGACTATTTTATTTAAATTTTTCAATGTATCATCATCCTGATTTTTTGGTTCTTCTTTGAACACTGTTACCGAGCCACATACAAGAAAAGTCTCAAAACTATGTAAATAATAAATATTCAATGATTAGAAGTTGAATTTCTAATGACTAAAGACCTAAAAATGTACAGAAACTTAACTACAATTCATTATCAATTTCAGGGGGTCGGAACTGACAGGGTCAGAACTGACATTACGAGTTTTAAAGCTCTCGGATTGTCCGCAAACGAGACACACTGACTCTTCCGCTTATACAGTATCTGTCATTGCCAAATAGCACAAGAAAGTACAGTTTACGTAACTGTTCAAGTAAAACTAGTGGATGCTTAAGGGGAGGGTCGGAACTGACCAATGTATTTGTACACATGAAAAACGAGAAATGATTCCCTCGTTAGTCCCAGCGATTTTAATTTTTAGCGGCATTAGCCAGTGCAATTTTTTAGTGCCAGTATGTAATTCAAAAAATGAGCATGAGGGGGCGTTGCAAAAATAAATTAAGCGTTTTTCAAAGCTATTTCTATGCTGATCCTAATATTCATGTAAATCGACGGACAAACATAATGCATTATACTTTCTAACTTATTTGCTAAAAGTATGGGTAATTTCAGTATAAATATAATCTACAGTACAAAAAATTCATAATGTAGGTGCAAAAATTCCGGAAAAAAGCTTTATTTTGGTATGCGAGAGTCTTTTGTGTGAAAAGTTGAGTTTTGGACAGGGGTCGGAACTGACATTTTGAGGTGATTTTTGCAATTTTCTTCGTGAAAGGGACAAAAAATCGGTTACATTTGTAAGTAATCGAAAATTCATAACATTTAACATGTCTTGGCACTGCAAGCATAATAAATTTTAGCTTTAAAACGTCGTACGAGCTCTGGACACGATTTGAGCAACTTACGGCGGAATCACCTATATATACATATTGCCATTAAAACGACAAAGTTCTATCCTTTCATATTTTTCACAATAATTTCTTTTTACCTCTTACATTAATAGAATATCATGTGACTTCCTATTTAAATACGCACTAAACATTAAATCAAGTAATAACATAAAATTGAGTCATAGATTTCAACAGAAATAGTTGTGTAACATATTTGAGATAGCTACTGCAATATTTCTTCCTATTTTTCCTTCATTCTGCTCCGTTTAAAAGGCCAATTTAAATTGTTTGACAAACGCAATTAGAAAGTTTTATTATATTAAATGTACAATACTAGCGACCAAAATCTTATAAATTTAACATTTCGATGGTAAATACTCTCACGAATGCACACAATTGAATTTGGCATTCTAATTATAGCATTTTTTATTCGACAAAGGTCAAAGATGTTGCAAAAGTTTTTTCCGAATTTTCTATTCCAATAAACTAGTTCAACAGACTCGCGAATTTGAAGATTCTATTTCCCCCCAAAAAAAAACAAAAAAAAACTAATAGCCCATAACATTAAGGAATGTCATGTATCTTGGAAAGTGTAATGTCGTGTAGGTGGCAAATAATCATAGCCATGCTTAATAAGATATTGAGTTTATTAATATATAATAATAATGGGATTACATGAGGCGTCTTTGCCTTGGCACGTTCAGTACGCAACTGATCACAAATCGCCCTCTCATCGTGCGGCGCTCGCACGCGCCGTCATCATAACACACTTGTGCTTCTCACTATACCACAACTCTTCCGCCTTTTAAATTTGATTCAAACGTGAAGATCTGCGTAGCAGTTGAATGTCGCGTTTAACCATTCAATCTATATGTCTTTTTTGTATGCCATTATGATCAGTTCTTACTACATAAGTAGATGGTGAAACCTGCTTTACAATTTTCCCGGATTCTCTCTTATCGTTACTTTTACAGAAATCATCGATCAAAACGTTATCACCAGCACTCACACTGACACGACGATTTCCCTTCCTGGCTCCAATTTGCGCCCACTGCCGCGTCTCTACCATTTGCATAACATTTGGTTTAAGCAAATCGAAACGCGTCTGGATTTCTCGTTTGTACATAAGTTGCGCCGGGCTTGAACCAGTAGTACAGTGTTGTATGCTACGGTAATCAAATAAAAATAAGTCCATCGCCGTTTCCAACGTCTCTCCTCCCTTTAGAATTTTGCCTACTTTGTCTTTGAATATCTGTACAAAGTTTTCTGCTGCCCCGTTTGTGGCAGGATGGTAGGGTGGTGAGAAACTGTGCTTGACACCGTTTTTACTCAAAAATGCTTGGAATTCGTTACTTTTGAACTGTGGACCACCGTCTGTTACACTGTGTAGAGGCAATCCATGGTGAGCAAATAAAGTTTTAATTTAGCAATGAGCTTATACGCCTTTGTATTGTTATTAAAATTTATGATTTTAGGCCACTTGCTGTGTGCGTCGATTATTATGAAATACATGTTACCGAAAAATGGGTCTGCAAAATCGCAGTGAATGCGGTTCCATACGCGAAATGGCCAGGGCCATGTAGTTAAAGGAGTGTTAGCTGGTTTTTTTTGTTCAATTAGACAGATTTTGCAGTTTTTTACTAAGTTCTCAATTTCTAAATCAAGCACTGGCCACCAAACATATGATTGCGCGAGCATTTTAATTTTTACAATCCCTAAGTGGGACACCTGAAATTCTTTAAGTATGGTCTCTCGCATTGTCTCCGGGATGCACGCTCGCAACCCCCAAAAAAGACAACTTTTTTCCACCGACAACTCATATCGTTTTGAGCAGTAAGCTTTCTCTTCGCTTGACAACTCGTTAAAATTCGGCCATTCGTTCCCGACATTCTTAATTATGCGGCTAATCGTTTTATCTCTTTTACTTTCCAATTCAAGTGTTTTGTTGTCAAACTAAAAAGTGCCTTCCTTAAAATAATTAACATGTGAAAATTCGGTATCGCTTATGATTGTGTTATCATCCACCGGAAGCCTGGATAGTGAGTCACAGTTGGCGTTTGCTTCAGATTTCACATGCTCTATAGAATATTTAAACCCCGACAAGAAATACGCGTATCTTTGTAATCTATTGTCGGCAGTCATAGGTATCCCCTTTCGAGGCCCAAGGATTAGTTCTAATGGCTTGTTGTCTGTGTACAAAATAATTTCTCTTCCGAATACGAACTGATAAAAGCGTTTGAATCTGAAGACGATAGCCATAGCTTCTTTATCAATTATTGCCCTATTGAGCTCACTTTTCGCGATTTTCTTTGATGCTTAAGCTATGAGCTTTTCAGTTCCATCTTCATATTTGTGTGACAGAATTGCAGATACCCCGTACTCGGACGCGTCACAAGTCAGTACAATTTTTTCCTCCGGATTGTAATTTACGAGTACTCTCGGAAAAATTTATTCTGATTTTACCCACGCAAACGATTTTTCGCATTCGCTGTGCCATTCAAACTTTTCCATGCTCAGTAAGTCATATAACGGTTTTAGTTTATTTGATCTGTCCTGTAAAAATCTGGCGTAAAAATTTATCAATCCTATGAATGAGGCTAACTCTTTTGCGTTGCTTGGTTGCAGTGCGTTGGCCATTGCATTTACTTTGGATCGTGACTTTTGTAATCTGTCCTTATTTATGACAAAACCCAATACATCAATTTTTTCTTGCATAAACCTACATTTTTTTAGATTTAATCTGAGATTACATTCTTGCAACCGCATACATACTTTTTCTAAATTCTCTTTATTCTCTTCATTGCTACGCCCGGTTACATATATATTGTCTAAGTACGCAATGACATTATCTATCCCTCGTAAACATTCGTCCATTTTTTTCTGCACGTCGGCAGGAGCCATCGAGACGCCTTCTGGAATTTTTGTGTATTTAAATAACCTTTTGTGGGTCACAATAGTGAGTATACTTGTACAGTTTTCATTCACTGGAATTTGCATATAAGCATGAGTTAAATCCAGCTCTGAGAAGGAGATTCCACCTTGTAATTTTGCAAAAATTTCATCTATCGTGTGTAAAGGATATTTATCAATCATTATAAAGGGGTTTAAAGTCAGTTTAAAGTCTCCACACATCCTTATGTTTCCGTTACTTTTAAATACAGGGACTATTGGAGTGGCCTATTTGGTTACTTCCACTGGCTTTAAATGCCCTAATTCAATTAGACGTTCGATCTCCGTCTCAATGAGTGGCTTCAACGCATACGGGACGTGTCTACATTTCAAAGCAATTGGATGCGCATCGCTCTTTAAATAAATTGTTGTTGGGCTTTTGTTGTATAATCCGGGAGAGTTGCTAAATAACTTTGTGTATTTGTTCGCAAAGTAAGTCGAAACTTTATCACTATCTAGTTTTTTAATTTCAAATTTATGCTCTCCCGGAATCTTTAACGGCCACGACTCGAATAACATTAACCATTGGCGTCCTATTAATCCCGGCCCGACGCCCGGCAAAACAAAACAATCTAGTACCCGTGTCATATTATTAAATTGTACAGAAACATTCCTCAACTTCTCAATCGGTTGTAACAGTTTTCCATCATACGCTTTTAAATTTATATTTATCTTCGTGAGTTTAATGTTTTTGAAATACTGGTTATAAATTCTTTCCGAAAGTATCTTCGCAAACGTACCTGTATCTATTTCGAGGCCTAATTCTATACTATTATAGCGATGTTTACAAACATAGGCTCGGCGTCTGTTTTACTTGAACTCGGGTAGTCACCATTGCTATCGCTTATCTGGTCTTTGTCATTACCAATCGGACTGACCGGACCTATGTTTGTACACATGTTTTCTCGTTCGCCTTTACTTACTCTTAGTGTAAAGAAATCCTTATACGAAGATTCGTCGTCTTTGTTGGTGTCTTCATCAATTGTTGAGGTCATCATTTTCACTTCCCCCCTTGACTGTTGGGAGTTTTCATTCTTCTTTCGACAAGCTTTTTGCAGGTGTCCTTTCTTGGAACAGTAATTACAGATGTAATTGCGAAACCTACAATCTCTCGAAGTGTGCCCTTTTTTTGCACAGCAATAGCATACTACGCCTGTATTCTCGTCATTAGCTTTCTTCGAGCCATGGGCTGCTTGCTGCCGAGCGCCATAGCTAGTGCTGTTTCCGTCGACACTCTGCTTCCTTCCTGATTGTTTTTTCTTGTGAAATTAGTGCTGTCTTCCTTCCTGTTGTTGATGGAACGCATATACTTCTGTTTTATGCTGCTTATGTTCCAATTGATCTATTGACGCTGCTGCGTTTTTTACTGCAGATTCGTGTGTTACAGCTATCTTCAATGCCTTATCGCAATAAAGCAAGTCGTCTTCAAAAAGATTGACTCGAACATCTTTGTCCCAAATTCCACATACAAGCTGGTCGTGTAATGCTGTTTTAAGATCGACACACTTACAGTTTAATGACAATTTTTTTTAATCTTGCTGCATAATCTGCAATGGACTCTCTGGTCTCTTGTCTTGCCTGGTAAAATGAACACCGCTCCATAACCACTGATGGCTTGGGGTTGAAATGAGCTTTTAACAATTTCACTAGATCATCGAATTTTTTCTCTACTATACTCTCGGGTGCTACCATATGTTTGATCAGATGATACTTTCTTTTTTTCAACTGTAATATCCTTTTCGCAATAGTGTGCAGAAAATAGGTGTTTTCCGCACTGATATGAGTGTGGAAAAACGATTTGTCCACTTAGTGTGCGGAACATATTTTCCACACAGTGTGCGGAAAAGGTGTGTGGAAAAGGTTTTTCCACACAGTATGCGGAAAAGGTGTACGACAAAAACCTTTTCCACACACCTTTTCCGCACCTTACGTGGAAAAATCAATTTTCCGCACTAATATTAGTGCGAAAAACACCTATTTTCCACACACTTATGGCAAAATAGTAGTTTTCTTACGAGTTTGAAAAGTCTTTGTTTGCGAACCGAGAGGTTTGCGGCCCAAGCCGAAGGCGAGGGACGTAACGAAGTTCGTAAAGGAGACTTTTCGAACGAGTATCGGAAAACTGCTTTTTCGCCCGAGGAAGTACCAGCCTCCCAAAACCACCCGAGGGCGGAAAAAAACTTGTACGCAACTCGTGCGGGATGATTTCCCGCACTTGTTACGTAAATAACTATTTCGATCGAGTAAAACTCTAATTGATCAGTAAAGGTTTCCCAGTGTCTCTTTCCAAGGAAAAAAATAACTTGCCCTCGTTGCTTGACATTGTGCTGTCCGTATCGGACTCTTCCTCGTCGTTGTCGGTCTCGTGATCTGTATGTGTAGCGTCAACTAAAATGCTATCCTCACTCGTACTGGCCGGCTCCTGGTATTTTTCCCTTTTGACCGCGTCTCTTAGTTGTACTCGTAAGTCGTTAAAATTTTCGGTTTCATCCAGTTCAATATTTCGCTTTTTCAACTCTGCGATTATTTGGTTTTTATTTAGCGTTTGTATCCAACCCGTTTTCATATGCTCTGACATCCAGTTTAGCTTCTAAGACGATGCCTCTCTCATCCGAGCACCTTTCTACCCGGTTAGTGACTACTTTTTATTTTCCTGCACTACACTCTTTCTCCCTAGTTTATGATCCCATCCTCGTCGCCAACTGTAATGTCGTGTAGGTGGCAAATAATCATAGCCATGCTTTATAAGATATTGAGTTTATTAATATATAATAATAATGGGGTTACATGAGGCGTCTTTGCCTTGGCACAGTCAGTACGCAACTGACTACAAATCGCCCTCTCATCGTGCGGTGCTTGCACGCGCCGTAATCATAACACACTTGTGCTTCTCACTATACCACAGAAAGGTATTAGATTATCGACTTAAAAGATGGCGGGTTAAAGTATAGCTGTTTTGCACATGATATAGGTGCAGTGTAAAAGTTTAATTTTCTTTATACATTTTTAAGAGCCCGTAACGCTTCTTTTTAAAAAACTCGTAACGCTAAAAAATGTCACGTATATTTCCGAAGCGGTCGGTTATTGACTCGATTGGTGGCATCACAATATCGATTTTTTAATGAATGTAGAAGAGCCCGTGACGTTCTTTCTTTTGTTTAGAGCCCGTAACGCATCGTAACGATTCAAAGAGCATTATATCTTCATATAATGTTGGGTTATGGACTCAGATAGTGACTTGTACGAATATTAATCGTAAGTACATGATGTTAACGTAAGAATAATGATAAACTTTTATGGAGAGCATCGTTACTTTGATTATAATGAGATTTTATAAGAGCCCATAACGCTTCTATTTTTTAAAAATAAAATAAAGTTGTAAAAATATTTCTCGTGCAGATCTAGCAGGGTCCAAAAGTTTTAGCTCAGAGTCACGGACAATATGAAAAAAATTTTTTAACAATTCTAAATTCATTTTGAGTTTTTGTCAATTCCAGCCCTTAAAATATACCGGTTTTAGTAGAATGACCCATGTATGTATCGATGTATGCGCATATAGATAGGTGCGGTCGATAAGCGTGCGACTTACGCTTGTACCACACACGTTAACGCGAGCCAAAAGAAAAAAAATGTAGCGCGTAAAAGGAAATAAAGAGGCTTAAAAAAAAACATGCACAAAAACTTGGGAGGTCTCTCCTGTTATTTATTTATTCATTTTTTTTTCTGGGCCACGTATTTCAGCGAGAAATCGTCATTAAGCAGCAACATTTTTTAGTATCTCACAGTCACAGTGACCATTTTGAAGTGTAAAGAGATAGTAGAAATTGACGTCATAAAAGCCTCAAATTTAAAGATAAGTAGGTATAATTTAAAAAAGACAGCTATTGTAATTTACTATTCTATTTAGTTTTACTGCTTGTTAACCCTTAAAACCAATATGATTTTTGTAATCTTTGATTCTGTCACGAAAAATTGTATTTTGCAACTTGAACAATTGCAAATATCTCAGACCATTTTGCATATTTTTTTCCCAAGAAACGCCATTATATTTGTCATAAAAAAGTACAAATTAAAAAAAAAATTGTTCTAGCTTACTCTAAAGTCGATATTCAAGAACTTAACGTTTTTTGCAATGATGTACGAATAATTAAACTTTATTGCAAAAAAACTTGTATATCATCTTCATGTATTTGTGCATCACACTGACATAGCACTTTATTAATTTCATGGAAAATGAAGCTAAAAAAAACAAGAAAGTCGCATTGTAATAGCCAGCGGAAGCTCTGTGCCCCCACCTGTACCTATCTCTTGTGACTAAGAGTCCGACGTTGCAATGTGCATGGGGCAAAACACGGGCTGCAGCTAGCGTTTGAGTTTAAATAAGTTTTTGTACATGATTTTACCGTTATATATATATATATATATATATATATAGTATTTTACATTGAACATGGTTAATTTATATATGAAATTTAAAAATTGATTGCAATAAAAAATATCTTTATTTTAATTTTCGTGTAAGATAAAGGCCCGAGCAGGTCGATAACGACTCAGTAGTCGATCAACAACGCATTTTGAATTACTATACATGTAGGTTAGGTTAGATTTTCAATGCATAATGATGGGACTAATCGATTACTGGGTCGTTATTGACTAGTAGGTCCTATACTTTACGTTAAATTTCAGCATTTTTAATACATTAAAATTTAGCTTTCGTTGATGATTTACTTTCAAAATAACCATCGTATGTCTCATTACCTGATGCATCATATATCATAGCATACCCACAGTGGTTATCATCTAAAAACTATTGCGTGACATTGTTATTAGTTTCGTCGTCCATTCTGTCCGGTATTTTGTCCATGGTTTGAGGTATTTTGGATAAATCGTCGTATGCGCAGTCTTCTTCCTTAATCGTTACTTTAACGAGCTTGATATTAGAGCAATTATTTTCTCAACAGTATTAACTTATTCCTGTGCAAGTTATACACTTCCCTGCAGCTACAACTATTTCTGTAGCTGTTTTTACATAAACAAGAAACTATTTTAGCAAAATGTATTTGATTGTTACAGCTGTACAGGAGCGTAGCTACGATTTTAATTTTTATGAAGCTATAATTGATCGTAACGCAAGATTTGTAAAAAAAAATGTATGGATTAAAAATTTGCCAAGTCTTATTTTAAGTGCCCATTGAATAAGAAAAGCAAAAATCATTTTTTTTCAGTGTATCAATTTTTTTCTATGATACAATAAAAATATACTTGGTATATAGATAAAAAAATCGTAATTCAGGGATAAAATGCTTAAAATACTACATAACACAAGTTCCTTAATACAATTACGTACAACAACTTATTAAACTTAAACACTAGCCGCATCCCGTGTTTCGCCCCATGTGCACCGCAATGCGGCCACCTAGTCACAAGAGAGGGGTGCAGGTGGGAGCGCAGAGCTTCCGCTGGCTGTTAAAATGCGATTTTCTTGTTTTTTAAGCTTTATTTTCAATAAAATTGATTAAGTACTATGCCAGTGTGACGCAAAAATATATGAAGATGATGTACAAATTTTTGTGCAATAAATTTTAATTATTAGTCCGTTATGGCAAAAAATGTCAATCCTATATATACATATTGCCATTAAAACGACAAAGTTCTATCCTTTCATATTTTTCACAATAATTTAGTTTAAGGTTTAAACTACCACAAATAAAATTTTTTTTTTTACAAAACTTTATAAAAAAATTGTTTTCTATCATTAACTCTAGTAATAGTTAACATCTTATGTTAATATATTTAGTATTTTAACATTTAAACACATTATTTTTCATCAACTATTAATTTGTTCCTATACTAAATTATAGTTAATTGACTTAAAAGTACAGTTTGCTAAGATATTTGGTAAAAAAGACTTATTTACTCAATGAATATAGTTAGCTTCGATTTTAGTGGCTTTGGGTTCTCTGCTATTCCACCTCAAATTCAATGCATTCAAATCACTGACTATTTTATTTAAATTTTTCAATGTATCATCATCCTGATTTTTTGGTTCTTCTTTGAACACTGTTACCGAGCCACATACAAGAAAAGTCTCAAAACTATGTAAATAATAAATATTCAATGATTAGAAGTTGAATTTCTAATGACTAAAGACCTAAAAATGTACAGAAACTTAACTACAATTCATTATCAATTTCAGGGGGTCGGAACTGACAGGGTCAGAACTGACATTACGAGTTTTAAAGCTCTCGGATTGTCCGCAAACGAGACACACTGACTCTTCCGCTTATACAGTATCTGTCATTGCCAAATAGCACAAGAAAGTACAGTTTACGTAACTGTTCAAGTAAAACTAGTGGATGCTTAAGGGGAGGGTCGGAACTGACCAATGTATTTGTACACATGAAAAACGAGAAATGATTCCCTCGTTAGTCCCAGCGATTTTAATTTTTAGCGGCATTAGCCAGTGCAATTTTTTAGTGCCAGTATGTAATTCAAAAAATGAGCATGAGGGGGCGTTGCAAAAATAAATTAAGCGTTTTTCAAAGCTATTTCTATGCTGATCCTAATATTCATGTAAATCGACGGACAAACATAATGCATTATACTTTCTAACTTATTTGCTAAAAGTATGGGTAATTTCAGTATAAATATAATCTACAGTACAAAAAATTCATAATGTAGGTGCAAAAATTCCGGAAAAAAGCTTTATTTTGGTATGCGAGAGTCTTTTGTGTGAAAAGTTGAGTTTTGGACAGGGGTCGGAACTGACATTTTGAGGTGATTTTTGCAATTTTCTTCGTGAAAGGGACAAAAAATCGGTTACATTTGTAAGTAATCGAAAATTCATAACATTTAACATGTCTTGGCACTGCAAGCATAATAAATTTTAGCTTTAAAACGTCGTACGAGCTCTGGACACGATTTGAGCAACTTACGGCGGAATCACCTATATATACATATTGCCATTAAAACGACAAAGTTCTATCCTTTCATATTTTTCACAATAATTTCTTTTTACCTCTTACATTAATAGAATATCATGTGACTTCCTATTTAAATACGCACTAAACATTAAATCAAGTAATAACATAAAATTGAGTCATAGATTTCAACAGAAATAGTTGTGTAACATATTTGAGATAGCTACTGCAATATTTCTTCCTATTTTTCCTTCATTCTGCTCCGTTTAAAAGGCCAATTTAAATTGTTTGACAAACGCAATTAGAAAGTTTTATTATATTAAATGTACAATACTAGCGACCAAAATCTTATAAATTTAACATTTCGATGGTAAATACTCTCACGAATGCACACAATTGAATTTGGCATTCTAATTATAGCATTTTTTATTCGACAAAGGTCAAAGATGTTGCAAAAGTTTTTTCCGAATTTTCTATTCCAATAAACTAGTTCAACAGACTCGCGAATTTGAAGATTCTATTTCCCCCCAAAAAAAAACAAAAAAAAACTAATAGCCCATAACATTAAGGAATGTCATGTATCTTGGAAAGTGTAATGTCGTGTAGGTGGCAAATAATCATAGCCATGCTTAATAAGATATTGAGTTTATTAATATATAATAATNCTTGCCAAGGAATTCAGCCAGCTTATGAATTTAAGTTTGAGATTTTTAGGATAGTATGTAAATGGGTTTCAATAATAACAAAACTTTAAATTTAATACACATATATTTTTGGTAGCTTCAAAAAAAATACACAAGAATTTCATGGTTATTGATTTTTTTTTTTTCAATATATCATATCCATCTTTATTTGGATAAGAGCGAATATTTTCAGAATAATAATTTCCCTTCACTTTTGGTTGAGATGCCTCAACGAGCTTTTCTAAAAGAGGTTTTCGGCTATTTTTATCTTCCTCCTCCTCCTCCTTCTTACTGAGGCTCTAATATTTTGGTTTGCTAAAGATCGGACCCATATTATTGATGTTACCTGATCAATCGTCACAGGATAACTGAAGCATTACGCAAATTCTCATCAGCTTATAAGACGGCGCTAATTTCTTTGTACTACCACACGGCAAGATGTTATTTAATTTTTTTATCTCTAATTTTATGCTTACTTTACTCTTTTTTTTTTGCCTATACACAGTCAATGTGTTAACCTTGAGAATAGCAACAGGTAAATCTGAGATGTGAGTACTGGTATCTCTAAGAATTCGTTCAGTAAAGCCTAAAAGACGGCCTATAGAATCTTTTGGCCTGAAGTCAATAGTATGACTACACGTTATCACACTGCGAAGAGTGTTATTATTTGGTTTGATGCTAATAGCTATATCGTCGGGTTGTATTACGTCGATCAGAAATGGCTCAATATCTTGAATATCATAGCTGCCAGTTGGAAAAACAACCACTTGATCGCCTACGTAAAATTTATTATTACCTTCGTCGATATTTGGAATTGAATTGAAAGTTAGGAGTACTAGACCAATAACGTAGTTATGTGCTNTTCAGAGTAAGCCAGAACATTCTTTTTTTTTTTAATTTCTGTTTTTTATGACAAATACTATACCGTTTTTTGGGAAAAAATATGCAAAATCGGCTAAGATATTTGCAAATGTTTAAGTTGCAAAATAAAACTTTTCGCGGCAAAACGTTGCAGTTTATGAAAATCAATTTTTTTTGTTATTCTTATTTACATCAATTACAATGTTTTTACTGAAGCGAAATGTCGATGTACCAACCATAAAGTTCGTAATGACACTTTAGCGTTTCATTTTAAAATATTGATTAACACAAAATTAATTATTTTGAAATTTTACAAGTAGCTTTTTGTTTTGCAACTTGATATCTGTATTTTATCGTGGTTACGTTTAAATTGATATAATAGTTTCTTTCTACATCAATCAAAATTTTCTTATTAACAATAAATAATGGATTCAAAAACGTATCTATTTTGTAGGTTATTTGATGACAAAGAGATTGATGGTCGTAAAATTTCTCCAAAATTGATAAAAGCGGAGATATAAGCTAACAAGGAGCTAAATTTATGCAAAAACTACAGAAAAAAAAATGTATACATGCCACGGGATAGAAGTCTTCGTTTTTTTCTATTTTCGTTTTTCAAGTAGTTTGCAACGCAATTTTAATTTTCTTAAAAGATTAAGTCAGAATCATACTCCATACTCAGCCACTACGCAGCGCTGAGCCTACTGAACAAAGCAAATAGCTCTGAAACAGTTGCTTTTTCTTACATATCGCACATGTTAAAAAAAACTCAAGTTTCTTAGGTATTATGGCGTCATATTAGCCATATTAACCATGTAAGCACCCAATAAATCCATCGTTTATCGAATATATAGGAATGGCTGGCATTCGTGCAGGTGGAGCGCAGGCGTACAACCATTGCGAGTACATTGATATGGTGCTTGTATATGGTTGGTGCCATTTTCGTGCCGAAGGTACTGCACGCATGTATGCTCAAAGGTATCTAAAACGCCGTCAACTAGATGCAAACTCCATTTTTGCGATGTCAACCGTGTTTATAATGACGGAAACCTTCTTCCTGCCGAGTAGATAAACCATGGCGGTTCTGGCACCCCCCAGCTCCCCCCTGAGGTAGTGGTGGGGGAAGAGGCTCTAGCTATAGCTGTGGGTGGAGAAGAGGCGGTGGAGGAGAGGCGGTGGTGGGGGGAGAGACTGATCGAGCGGAAGAGGAGATGCGGTGGTGGGGGAGAGGCTGATCGAGCGGTGGGAGGAGGGGCACGGGCGGTATAGGTAGTAGGGGCGGTGGTTGGTGCGGACTACTCGGATGATAACGTCAGGGGAAGGGGGCCTCTACTGGATGCTGTGATGTCGGATGGTACTGACGGCTCCCTTCCTTTCTGACCGCGAATCGAGCTCCAACGTCATCAGGATGGGTCCGGAAGGTGTTGGTGACAAGCCCAACGTACAGCGCGAGAGGATGATGATCAAGCATGAACGTGTATTTCTTATCAGTGGATGTAGCAGATCGCGTATCTCGTTTAGCTGCGACCAATGTTGGCTTACTCGACGCAGTACCTTGCCAAGGAATTCAGCCAGCTTATGAATTTAAGTTTGAGATTTTTAGGATAGTATGTAAATGGGTTTTAATAATAACAAAACTTTAAATTTAATACACATATATTTTTGGTAGCTTCAAAAAAAATACACAAGAATTTCATGGTTATTGATTTTTTTTCAATATATCATATCCATCTTTATTTGGATAAGAGCGAATATTTTCGGAATAATAATTTCCCTTCACTTTTGGTTGAGATGCCTCAACGAGCTTTTCTAAAAGAGGTTTTCGGCTATTTTTATCTTCCTCCTCCTCCTCCTTCTTACTGAGGCTCTAATATTTTGGTTTGCTAAAGATCGGACCCATATTATTGATGTTACCTGATCAATCGTCACAGGATAACTGAAGCATTACGCAAATTCTCATCAGCTTATAAGACGGCGCTAATTTCTTTGTACTACCACACGGCAAGATGTTATTTAATTTTTTTATCTCTAATTTTATGCTTACTTTACTCTTTTTTTTTTGCCTATACACAGTCAATGTGTTAACCTTGAGAATAGCAACAGGTAAATCTGAGATGTGAGTACTGGTATCTCTAAGAATTCGTTCAGTAAAGCCTAAAAGACGGCCTATAGAATCTTTTGGCCTGAAGTCAATAGTATGACTACACGTTATCACACTGCAAAGAGTGTTATTATTTGGTTTGATGCTAATAGCTATATCGTCGGGTTGTATTACGTCGATCAGAAATGGCTCAATATCTTGAATATCATAGCTGCCAGTTGGAAAAACAACCACTTGATCGCCTACGTAAAATTTATTATTACCTTCGTCGATATTTGGAATTGAATTGAAAGTTAGGAGTACTAGACCAATAACGTAGTTATGTGCTGGTGACAACTCGATAGGTGGAAAATATTGTGCTTCAAGAATAGATGATGTTACTGATAAACTTAATGTCAATGATTCTTCCATGACGGTTTGTCAATGACTAATGTTACTTGAGTTTTGAAATACATTTATATAGACTGATAATGGAGTTTTTTACAAAGAAAGCTTAATCAAAGATGGCCGCAGTTGTATGTACCAAAATCTTGGAACCTTTCATAATTATATCTGACACATCTAACACTAAGATATAGCAGTAGATCAATCGGTGGCTGTAGGTCACCAAAACTGTCAAAATACGTCACGTTATTGCCTCGCTTTCTATAGGCAACCCAGTGAGTACCAGTACTATCCTTGTCATCGAGATTGACTATTGCTGATTCGGAAAAACGTGGGCCATCGGCTGGCAAAGCATTTCTCGTGAAAACTCCTCAGAAATGTGGGATTTTTAACATTTTTGCATACTTGACGAGATCATAGTCTGGGAGAGCTCGGTAAGGCAGTTTTACACAGAAATTTTTTTTTTTTAAGCCTTTTTCGGGTCTTAAATATATAGATCCAAGCCGTTCTTACATGGTTTTAAAAAGATCCTCTTTCCAAGGAAGAGCGCCTGCATTTCATGATTATGTCTCTCACTCTCATCTAACTCTTGACAATTCCAGTTACACCATTAGTAATGGCACCTTCAACACTTAAACCAGCAAACGCAGGAATAAGATATGGTAAAAAGCTACCAGTTTTTTTAGGGTATAGGCAATACTAGAGGTATTACAATACTTTTCTTGCTATCAACTTTTTCACAACCTCCTGTGCTCCCTTTAACGCCAAACTAATAACTTTCCAAGCTCAACTACTTGGAACCATAGACTTCGAGGCACTTCGTATCAAGCTTTTCAAAGTGATTTTTTTCTTGTTTTTTATTTTATTTTTAGTTACTTTACTAGAACTCGTACTACAAAACGATTCCATGCCAATTTTGGATTTCAATTTCTGGTAAAAACAGCAGCTTTTTCTCCTAAACTAGTGTCTTTGGCCTGTCCAGCGAAAGTCTTGTTAGCAGTGTTTTTTGCCACGGTGTTTTTTCAATTCAGAGAATAAACTATACCGTGTTGTTTACAAGCTTGATCTAATGGGTTGATACCTGGATCTCCGCGAGCTAATCTCTTGCCTAGTTTAGTGCTTGGCCCACAATATTGATATCCTGGTAGTGCAGTTTTACAGGCAGTTTGTTGATAAGTGTGTTTATAACTTCACAGCCTTTGCGATGATGAATGATCATCACTTTTGAAGTGCTCAACCATGAATGAGCTCGAAAATATATGTAGAGCACTATTTATAGTTTCATATTTCAGCATGCAGTCACCATGAGCTCCGGGGATCAGAATATTCAACTTCCAGTCATAAATTTCAACAAACTGATAAGCAAGATAAGGAAATTCGATGACAGATGAGTTTCAAAATATATAGGCAAACCATTTACAGTATCATGTTTCAGTCTCAGTTGAGTCAGCATGCAGTAAACATGAGCTTCATAGATCAGAATATAAAACTTCCTGTCGTGAATTTCGACGGAATTGTTAAGCAAGATAAGAAAATCCAACGCCATGGTGATTTGCTACCCGATACGATAAGAGCTATTCTTTGTGGTCCGTCAAACTGTGGAAAAACAAACAGCTTGCTGGCTTTAATTACTCACCCCAACGGATTGAGATTTGAGATTGTTTATCTATACTCAAAGTCGCCGAATCAGCCAAAGTATAAGTTTCTAGAACAACTGTTGGAGCCCATAGATGGTGTAAAGTATTTTTCATATAGCGATCATGAATCAGTCATATCTCGGGATAAGGCACTACCCAACTCCATAATGATATTTGACGACATTACCTGTGAAAAACAAGATAATGTGAAAGCTTTTTTCTGCATGGGACGTCACAAAAGCGTTGACTGCTTCTATCTATGCCAATCCTATGCTCAAGTTCCAAATCACTTAGTCAGAGATAATTTAAACCTTTTAGTAATATTTCGACAAGATGACATAAAACTGAAGCACATCTATAATGATCATGTTAATACTGATATGACGTACAATAAATTCAAAAAATTATGTGTAAACTTTTGGAGAGTTGGAAAACATGGATTTGTCGTAATAGACAAGGAAAGCAATGTTGATAATGGTAGATATAGGAGAGGATTTGATTTTTTTGCTATAAATATTACTCATGCTTATTAAGTGCGTATTAGTCTCTTGTTAACCATCAAGCGATCAACATGGACACTTTTCGTGAGGAAAAAGACGTTCTTCGGCAAGTTGGAAAAGCTAGAGAAGCTGTTCGACGTAAGCATCGATTGTTAAAGTCAGGAAGAGAAAATTTTGAAAAGCAGATTGGAGAGATTTTCAAGCCTATTACTGATCCACTTCTTAAAATTATCGATGAAACAAAGAAAGTCAAAAACGTGCCACTTGGTTCTGAATCTCTACTTAAAAAACGCTTCAAGCCTTTTAAGTAAAAAATTAATAATACCGACGCATCAATGTTCTAATCAGCTAATAGTAACAGTGATGATGAAGAAGATATTTTTTCGTCGAATGATACTATCAAAGACTATGATACCGTTGTTGAAGAAAGTGACGATGATGATTCAGCGCATGACATCGATAAAAATGAACCTATGAATCCATACTTACAAATACTTGATAGAAAAGAGTCAGAACTGGATCGAATTTATGGGATAAGAAAGGAAAAAAACGGACAACATATACTTGGTGATTCGCCTATATATTTCAAAAATAATCAAATTCAAATAAAGGATCCAAGATATCCAATGACTGATGGATTAATGGAGTGACTTATAAAAAAGCATCCTGATAAAAAGCACATGACACCAGATAATTTAGTTAAATACAAACAAATATTGGAAACGTCAAGTGCGCATGGAAGAAAATTTGACAAAAATGAGACGATTCGTCCATACAATAGTAATAAATTCAATAATGTTATTGCCCCATTATTTAATCTCACTCAAATTAATAAGAAAGGCGGTCCATACGTTCATTTAAAATTGCTAGGCTGAACATGCAAATGGACTACGTTTATTGGGACGATCCTAACGAGCTGGTCAATCGGCTAAGATTACTAGTGGCAGAAAAATCAGCCGGTAATCCTAGTCACACTAATGAAATGAATTTAATCGTTGAGGAGCTTCGTGAAGCTAATATCATATATTGAGCATCGTTATCAATTCTAGTTCAGTGTAAAAATGAGCATTGACATGTTCGGATGTGGATCAGCTAAGTCGAAAGGTGGTAGTCGAGGTCCTCGAGGAATTGGATATAATCTCACCACGGATGGTCAATTTGACTTGGAAAATAAAAGGTTGTGCAATGTTGCACCAGCTATTCAACCTCACGATGCTGTAAATCTCACTACTTTACAGAAAGAAAAAAGTCTCATTTTGGATGAACAAGAGAAAATAAATCTAATATTGAGCAATTTAAGTGATGTATTCTCAGAAATAATACTAAACTTGCTGCGTGAAATAAATACACTTAAGGAGATTGTATCACATATATCTAGTACAACTCCAGAAGACAGTTAAGAGAGATGGAAGCAGTAGTGGAAGACCTTCATAAACCTGCGAGACGCAACTACCTTCGCCGAAAGTTTGATATTCGAGGCTTGGATGAAACATGGCAAGCTGATCTTGTAAGGATGATACCTTATGCTCATGAAAATAATGGTTATAGGTATTTGCTTACAGTTATAGATGTATTCTCCAAGTATGCATGGGCTGTGCCCGTAAAGAATAAAACCGGTAAAGATGTGACTGCAGCTATGAAGTCGATATTAACAGAGGAAAGAGTTCCAACTGATTTGCAAACAGATCATGGCAAAGAGTTTTACAATGTGGATTTTCAAAATCTCATGCAAAAGAACAAAATTAACTTGTACTCGACTTATAGTAACCTTAAAGCATCTATATGTGAGCGATTCAATCGTGCACTAAAGCATGATATGTGAAAAAATTTCAGCTTGCGTGGCAAATATAAGTGGATTGACATCTTACCTAAGTTACTGACGGCCAATAATAATCGAAAACATCGGACAATAGCTATAAAACCAAAAGATGTGTCAGCTGCTACTGAAAATGAAATTTAGAAAAAAATTTCATCAAGAACAATGATGAGAAAACAACCGAAATTTAAAGTGGGAGATAAAGTGCAAATAAGTAATGCTAAGCAAGTATTTGAAAAAGGATACACACTTAACTGGTCGACTGAGGTATTCACTATAACACGAGTAGCTCTAACCAATCCACCAACTTACCATTTGAAAGATTACCAAAATCAGCCAATTTCTGGAGGCTTCTACGAGCTGGAACTGCAGAAAACCAAGTATCCTGATACTTATGTTGTTGAAAAAATTCTTCGTCGACGAGGAAATCAAATATTCGTCAAGTGGTTGGGCTTTGACAACACCCATAATAGTTGGATTGATAATAACAAAGAATAAAAAAGATATGTACTTTAAAAAATTATTAAAATTCAGAAGTTGTAAAAAAATTTGTATAAAACTTGTTGTGGTCTTCTTATGTTATCAATTATGTGTGCAAATAAAATTTTTTTACCATACATGGTAATGTTATAGCTTACATAAGATTTGTTGAGATAAATAAAAACTCTAAACATGTAATAGATTGTATCATTTATTTTTTCTCACGTTAAACTAGTTTCACAAAAATAACTTTCTTATTCTTGTTTTTGTATAATTAAACATTTATTGGTTAAAAAATTCAACACTATCACCATTATAGCGAACTGACAGCTTCTTTCTATCAATAGATTCCAATAAACTATTAAATAATAGTTCGTTACTTACACGATACTCAGATACTTGATTAGGTAAAAATATTTGGAAGTGATCGTCTAGTTCAGCGATAGCTTTCGTGCCGAATTTAGTGTTAGCTTTTCTCAGCTTTGATACTACATGACTTTGCCCCTTGACCATTTCGTTGATCTTCTTTGTTGGAAGGAATCTTCCACAGGCCAGCCGATTAAGTGCTGCTCAATCAGCCATCTGAAACATAAGAAAATTATGTGAGTTTTATAAATAGTAAAAAAAAAAAAATGTGTATGAATAAGAAAACACGTTACAAACCTTTATTTCTGAGCTTTGCTGTTCCAAACAGATCTGCTTATCTCTGTAGAAATTTTTCAACTCCAAACCTGATCTTTTGAGAGCTTGTTGTTGACCTAAGCTGCTTGCGTTGGATGATGAAGCAGTCGATACTTTTATCTGATCACTACAGCTCTGACTGAGCTCTGCTGGTTGATGCTGCCGATGATATAGGGAATCTCCCCCTCTATATTGGCTGCTTTTTCATTGGCTGCTGGTCTGCTATGATTTTCTACACACTCTCCAGCTCTTTGTTCTTCTATTATTTTTATCCTATAATGGCCCTAAGGCAGCGTATCTTAGTGTTTGATAAAATATATTGTTTATCATCTCGGGAACTAAGAGCAAATTTTATTTTGCCTCTTAGTGTAGAGCTTATGATGATGTGATCTTATCTTAATTTGCTCTCGATTAATATTTATAATTTGGTCACGTAGGCACTCAGTATAGTCGTTGAAATCGATAGTTGCTTTTACGACGTTACTCTTAACACCCTTTGCTTTTTTAATCACATTTTCATTTTCAAGAAGAATACTATACATCTTACTTCTGAGCCCAACAAATTTCAATATAATATTTCCATTGCACTCATCTTTCATAAGCCCATCAATTTTTTTATTTTTTAACGGCATCGTAAATTTATTATTTTCTGGATAATCTAATGTGTCAAATTCATTAATCTCCAATTTCATCATTTTATAAATATCATGGTTTGTTACCTCATATATCAGACTGTCTGTATCAGTGTATAATAGTTTACAATCATTTTTAAGTTTGGAGAGCATATAATCGTAGTGAAAACGATACACAAGTGTCTTCGATAAATCTAAGACACTAAGCCCAATGTATGTTGGCTTTTTTATCATCACTTCTGCACGTTGTAGCTGTATGGCTACAAAATTCTCATCAAAAATATCACAGCTGTGAAAATTTTGCTCTGCAATGTACGATGCCGCACCATAGCGTCAATCTCAATGGTTGGGAAGTTTGACATCGATACGCTTTCTCTCATTTTCCATCGTTATTTCAAAAATAGCATTATTGAATAGTTTGAAAAGCATTTTTTCAAACTCATTCTTAGCCTTTTTTCTCTCAATGTTATTGAGATCAAAATATTCTTTAAGCCATGAACTTTGCCAGAATTTTAGTGCTCGGTATATTTTTGTCAGTCGTAATCCATGATTTGTGGCTTGCTTAAGGGCTTCATAATAAAGTACATATTTATGATTGTTACTTAATGTTGTCATTAATTTAGGCTGCTTCGAACCTGGTGCTGAAATGTGTTCGAAACAAAATGGCAAATCTTTATGAGAATCGTGGAGCTCCTCTGGATACTCCCAATCCACTTCTAAAATATATCCGTAAGCACTTTCATTTCCAATATTGTAAAAATCATGAGGCTGTTGCTCAACATTTTCGACCCACTGAAATCCACCATAAAGAAGTTTTTTAGTCATTGCCCAACCATACAAATTATTAACGTCAAAATATGCTATATATCTTTCAGTTTCATCTTTTTTATAATTTTCCATATAGTGATTATTAGCTTCTGCATATCTGTTACAGCACTAGCTTATTCCACCTCGTATGCCTTTTTCAATAAACATAAACATATCTATATCAGTAATGAGTTCTAGTGAAATCTGAAAAAAATTCTTAATTAATAACTAAAGCACAATTGACATTATATTCTTATACATAATACTTACTTTCGTTTTTTTCAACATGGCATCCCAAGTGAAGCCTTGAGTAGTGAAATAGTGAGCAGGATCTAATTTATAAACCTTGAGGCAATTATTTCTAAAGTTTTCAAATACTTCTGTTATCAGTTTTGAGGTAAAGATCTGAATACTGTCCAAGAGTTATAATATCAAAAGTTTTTCATACTGTTTCAGCATGCATATAATCTTTACTACTTATATGTGCATTATATAATTTACTATAAAAATCATCTTTCGATGGGAACCCGATTTCTTCAAGTTTTTCGAATGATGCTACATAATCGTATGGAAATACACCCTTCCTCTTCAGCATATTGATTTGGTCGAAAGAGTATTTATCATCTTGACTGAAAACCTTTTCTAGAGTATCATACTGCTCTAAGTAAGGTCCCAACTTATCAAGCGACGACGGCAAAAATCTATACGAGTCAATGAAGCGTAAGTTTATGCGTGTCTCTTTAACGTACTTCGTAACAGAACTGTATTTTTCTTTAGTTTGGTGGATAACTTGTACTCTTCCGGGAAAGCAAATTACAAGTTCTTGTATAAACAAGTGGGCATCATAATTGCTGAGATTATGGAGAACTATTGGTACTGCTCGCGAGTCCTGATACTTGAGATTACATACATTGTGAGCTGGGCCTCGATATCTGAGTAAAAAAAAGCGAATTTTAGTTTAAAGGGAAAAATTTTCTCAATTACAAACTCATAAATATAATTCTTACTCTCCAGTAAAATGGCAATGATCGTAAACTTTTTCATCATTTTTTAATAGACTTCTCACATATGTGACATATATCAGCATTGAAAAAAATCAAAGTCCTCTTCTTCAGTTAATGATCTCATTGGCACTGGATTGTTGTACATTCTATGTAAATCTAAGGCAAGATCTTGCATTTCTTTCACAAACCAGGTAGCTGGATTCTTACTGCTTTCAGTTTTTTCTCTGTAGAAAATGTATCGTGATTTCGCGTTATCAAAACTGCACTTTACATAATATCCAACACTTAATGCTTCATGGTGTTGTATTGCTCGCTCACTATTATGCACAGGTTTTAATAAACACTCAAAGTCTGCGTATGCTATAAATGGTACACGATTTTTATTTCTATGATTTTCAAATTTTAAAATTTTATTATCATACCTCGGCAAGCTTATTTTACACTTATTCACCTCAACGCACTCCATCGTATGTGTTTTTAACATTTCATCAGTTGTAAAGTAAAGAAGACAGCGGTCGCAAATATATATTTTATGTTGATTTTTTGTTAAAGAACTTCTAACCAACCTAGATAAGTCTTTAATATATACGTAGTGGTATTTTATATCATTATCAGCACTATTATAACCGTCTTAGATTTCTTCTTAATATTCTTCTTTATCTTCTTCTACCTTATCTTCGTCCATTGCCTCAGCATTAAAAAAACCTTCTCAATATTTTTTTTTTTTTTGATTTTCCCTCACTATACGTATCAGTATGATAGTTTTGTATAAGCAGCAAATTAATATATTTTTTTTTCTGCTGTCAAGTGNTATATTTTATGTTGATGTTTTGTTAAAGAACTTCTAACCAACCTAGATAAGTCTTTAATATATACGTAGTGGTATTTTATATCATTATCAGCACTATTATCACCATCTTGGATTCCTTCTTAATATTCTTCTCTATCTTCTTCTACCTTATCTTCGTCCATTGCCTCAGCATTAAAAAAACCTTCTTTATCTTCTTCTACCTTATCTTTATCCATTGCCTCAGCATTAACGAAATCATCACGTTCTCCGTCAATAATTTTTTGTTTCTTTGATTTTCCCTTACTATACGTGTCAATATAATAATTTTGTATAAGCAGCAAATTAATATGTTTATCCTTTTTTTTTCTGTCAAGTGAAGGGGTAAAGTTTTATAACTATTTTTACTTTTCTCCAAAAAATACACATTAATAGACTTCTTTGTTTTCTTGTTCTTTCTGGTTTTCAAATTTTGTAACTTGCTTAGGCTGCACTAGAAAGGTGATCCCCTCGTAACTATAACTGTTTTTGTCTTGAGTATAATTTGACACACGTTGTGCATTTTTATTCACTGGATGTAAGGCTGACAAAATGGCCCATTTAAGCATTGCTGATCTGCGTTCTGTACATTCACGCAAGCTTTTTTTTCTCGATAGTAGTAGGGAGTTCTATGTAAGAACTACCACTCATTGCATTTTACTTATTTACATTTACTACTAAATTTAAAATTGAGCGTAAAGTCCATCCAGAATCGCGCTCCTGAAACTCTTCTATATCTGTAGAAATAGGCTTCTGGACATTCGTTGTAAACCATTCATGTAGGTCTGTCGTATCAAAAATGGAATCAGATTTAGTATTAAAATATTTAACTTCAACAGTCTCTGTATCATTTTTTACTGTCAAAAACTCTGCTGCTAATACTGTATTAATTTTTAAAGCATTTTGCTCGTCGAGAATTTCTCGCACTTTTAAAATGAATATTTTTTCCGCAGACTTAAGAAATTTCATTACATCTAAATGCCTACTATTTGTTGTAACAGCCGTTCTTATGCGATTTTTAAAAGCACCATTAAGATCTTTCTATGTCACAAAATTTTGATCATCTTGATTGTCTAATTTTTCATCGAGCCCTGACCCTTGCACTTCTAGAATTTTATAAAATGCTGCTAAAAACGTTGATAAAAGACACTCAATATTCAACAACTTATTTTCCACTGGCGATGACAATTTTACAGACAGCTTATGGTTGGAAATACTTTTAAGCACTATTATCAATAAAATCTCGTATCTTGGTCATATTATCACTATGCAGCAAGCGTTGATATTCTATTCGCGCTATTTTACAGAAAATCACGTAACGCTCCACGGCGTTGGCGTTAGCAAAATTCTCGCGGAGTTGCTTCATTATACTTAAAGCTCGTGTTAACGTACTCAAATGAATGACAAGCTGCTTGAACTTTTCTTTTATACTGATTTGCCTCTGCGAAAGCGATACGAGTGATAACTAGCGGTGACTAGCAGTTTTATATAAAGAGATGACACATCGATAGAGGGGTTAGTTAACTAATAATCGTCACAACGTTAAGATGACAAAGTACGTGGTTGATGTTGAAGGCTTTAAAACCATGCACAACGAACTTATTTTTAAAGAGGTCGCTATTATACCTCTCCAAGAAAATGCTACACCGTCAGTTTTTGTCTTTGAGCCCCCATATTCTTGGGCACAGCTCTTACCTAAGAACAAATGTGAAAATAGATGGTTGGAGTTTAATTACCACGGTCTTCGTTGGAGCTCAGGAGAAGTTCCCTACGAAGATCTAACTACAACCTTTCGAGCCATTATTAAAGAAGATGATGTTATTTACGTAAAAGGTCTTGAAAAAATCGAATGGTTGCGCCGTGTGCTATTTAATAGGTACATTACTGATAGTATGATTATACGCTTTACTAAATATTTGCATAAGATTAATTATTTTTATAGGTACATTCATGATATTACGCAATGTCCAGCGTTAAAAAAAATTAGTATGGATGATATCGAATGCATGAATCACCAATTTAATTCAGCTCATTGTGCTGTGAAGAATGCTACAGCTTTAAAAAAATGGATTTTAAAAGAGCAGCAACGAAAAAACGATATTTTTTAATCAATGTACACCTGATACACAATACTTATGCAATAAATTAGTTTTTTATGAATCTTCGTCGATTTTTTTCATTCACGCCTGCGTATTACTGCGCCGATTAAAATTACTTTATCGTATTAACTGACTCTATTCATTGGCGAGGTACTGCGGTGAAGAGGAGTAAGCCAAGCAATGTTGGGATACGCTTTCGCTTATGAAATGGTATACATATTCTCTGGCATCACGCATCATTCGATACGCCCGCTCTTGAGAAAAAAATATGATGCTGGTACATTATACGCCTAAATAAGAAGCGAAGAGTTATTGGCCACGACTTACACATACGTGTATCCTAGCATGACTCGTTGCACCCGCTCTTGCTAAGAAAAAAACATTACACTGGTACATTATACGCCTAAATAAGAAGCGAAAAGTCATCGGCCACGGCTAACACATCCGTATGGATAAGAAATAATAGCTCCATTATCTGGCAAGGTACTGCGTCGAGTAAGCCAACGTTGGTCGCAGCTAAACGGCACTGATAAGAAATACACGTTCATGCTTGATCATCTTCCTCTCGCGCTGTACGTTGGGCTTGTCACTTACACCTTTCGGACCCATCCCGATGACGTCGGAGCTTGATTCGCGGTCAGAAAAGAAGGGAGCTGTCAGTACCATCCGACGTCACAGCATCCGGAAGAGGCCCCCTTTCCCTGACGTTACCATCCGAGTAGTCCGCACCACCCACCGTCCCTGCTGCCTATACCGCCCGTGCCCCTCCTCCCACCGCCCGATCAGCCTCTCCCCCACCACCGCCTCTTCTCCACCCATAGCTGTAGCTAGAGCCTCTCCCCCCACCACTACCTCAGGGGGGGGCTGGGGGGGTGCCAGAACCGCCATGGTTTACCTACTCTGCCGCTCAAAGAGCCCGAGGCCAAGATACACATAAATAAGTGTTAATTTCAGTATAATTAGAACCTAGCTGAAGTAACTACTGACAATGTAAATTAACGTATGGTGGTTGCTTTTGGAAGTTGCGAGAAAAGGCTATTTGAAATTAGTACCACCCATCCACTATCCTTAAATGTTGTGATAAATCTTCTGAGCTCTCAGAGTAAGCCATTAATTTAGAATCACAATATATATATTTTTGTACTACAAAAGTATGGAAAATGCCTAAATGCGCAAGCAGTCCACGTCACATATACTACGCGATACTAGCACTCGCAAGTAGTTGTGCGCAACTGCGCAGACCGTAAACGATCACAAGCAGTTGTAAAGGCGTTTCACGATGTTGCTGCAAGCATCAAGGTATGATTCGGTCGTGAAAGAGAGAAAGAAAGAGAGAGAGAGAGAAAGATGCGTGAAGTTTGGTCATTTTTTTTTTTTGACAAGCATTGGCTGCTACTGCTACTATTAATGAGAGTAAGAGAACGAATACAACACATTCACTTCACTGTAGTTACGAATAACTCGCTGTTATAGTAGCGTCTGTTCAGTGAACGCACATACGGTAACGAAGCCGTTCTGTGTTATACACCTTACACTACGTATTGGCCGACGCTTTTGCTTGGCACTGCTGTCATGTAGTAGCCCAAGCTGGATTACTCCTACACAGTCAAACGAAGTGCAATTCCCGTTTTTGGGAGAAAACGAACTGTGAACAGGTCTACTCCAACCCCATTTGATACGTGCCATTGAAGACATACCGGGGGATATTTTAAGTATGCATTGATACATCCCCACTATAAATTGACTATTATTGACCGATTTGCCTGAAATATCATGCCAGACTCCCTTGCTTGGTATTCTCTGACTTGCTTATCTTTCCTGCTCTTCTATCCCTTAGGGTCCAAACTACGAGGGGCGAACGGACGCATAGCTATATGGTATCGTATGTTACAATTGTTTGTAAATAAGTGCACGTAAATCAATTAAATTTACTTGAATATTCATAATATTTTTTGTAATTTTATTCTACTGAATCACACTTGCCTCCGATCACCTACCTCTTTCCCCGGCTCACTTTTACCACGGCATTAGATATGCACTTAAACTATAAAATATTGAATCATATGTGGTATGACAAATGTACACTAAACCAGAATGGCCAAGTTACTGCTCTTGTATACTACATAATTGCAGCACGAGCATTTGGCAACTTAGTACACTTGTATGATAATATACAAATTTTGAAACCTAAGATTTATTAATAAATTTGGTTAAATTTTCTTATGTTTCTGATACCATTGCTATTTCTACTGCTACTATTTAGTAATGGGGACTCGGTGTGAGAGTGCCGCAGCGTACGGACGTCCCGTCAATAGTGTTCGTGCTGTGAGTGCATATTTTTGGTGTGGCTCGGCTTAAAAAGTGATTAAAGTGTGGTTAAAAGATAAAAAGACAAGGGAAAGGATCCTGAGTAAGAAGGTAGGAGGCGGAGGAGGAAAAAAGGCAGTTAAAAGGCTGGAAAAGTCAGAGTGCAATGAAAGTTTAGAAAACCACAGCTACAAAGCGCGGGAGAGTCGTATAGGGAACGAGTAGAAGATGGGGCCGACGATAGAGAAGGAGAAAGAAAAAGAAAAGGCGACAACAAGGCAGGAAAATGCATCCGAAAGGCTAAACATACGCACGGGAGGTCGGCTAGTTGCTGCTCATTTGAAATCAGTTTTGAAACCTGCACAATCTCAATCAGAGCACAAGGTAAAAGAAAAAGAGGATAAATCGAGGAAGACGGTTGTCGAAAAGACAAAGGACGACGATAGTGAGATAAAGAAAGAGAAGAGTGTGAGTTGGAGGCAGACAAGGATGGAGGATTTTAAGAAAGCAGATCGCGAAAAAACTGATGACGGTGCAGTGGAAAAAGAGAAGTAGGAGGAGTTTAAAGAAGAATTAATGGGATACAGACAAGAGAGAGAGAGAAGATCATAAAGATAAGGCAAAGTTACACAGAAGAGATACAGAGGTTAAAATAAAACATGTTAAGGTTGGAGAAAGAGATAGTCGATGTTAAGGAGAGGGAGCTGCGGACAGCAAGCACACTGGAAAGGCTGGAGAAGAAGTTGGAGGAAGCGTGGTCCACTAGATGGCAGGAGGTGGATTCTGACGATGAGAAGTCAGCAGAAGGGGCTTCGAGCATCAGCATTATCGGGAGATCGTCGAGGCGGAGCAGAACGTCAGGCACGAGTGCGGTGAGCCGTTTGTCAGTTAGGGACGTTCTGTGAGTTAAAAGGTTGGTACAAGAAAAAGATAAAGAAAAAAGGGCGAATAATGTCATCATAAGGGGAGGGAGTGTTAATGGGGGAAATTTGAAAGTGTGGATGGAGAACATGTTTGAAAATGTATTGAAAATTAAAATGAAAATTTTTAATGTAAGAGTGAGTGGCCCGGTTTTAATTGTTAAGTTGAATTGCTTCGAGGATAAAATGTATATTATTAGAAATAAGTACAGGTTGAAAGAAACGAATATGTATACAGAAAACGATTTGTCCTTTGATAAGAGAAAAAGGCAAGAGCTGATAACAAGGTGGGTTAAAAAGCAAAAAGAAGGAGGGTTGGGAGGTGAAGACTGGGTTTGGTAAGAAAAAATTTAAGGGTATTTGGTATAAATGGAGTGAGAATATGTTTTTGCAAGGTGATGGTGTAAGGTATGCGGAAGCAAGCATTGAAGAGACGGAAGTGGAGGTAGGAGGGTGGTAAAAGAAAAGGTGCAGGAGAAGAGAGGAGGGGGAGGTGAAAAAAGAGCGACAGAAGGAGGTACGGGGGGACGTCAGATAGGAGAGGAAATTATACGGGAGATTTTTGCATGAGCCAGGAACGGAAGGTGATACCTAATAAGGCAAAGAAAGAAAGTGATCATACAAGGAAAATTATTTTTTGGAATGTGGCGGGAGTAAGTAACAAGGATAGTGAGTTTTGGGACTTTGTAGAAGGTGCAGATTTCGTGAGTCTGTCTGAAATCTGGTTAGAAGAAAAAGGCTGGGTTAATTTGAAAGAAAAACTGTCAAGGGAATTTGTGTGAGAGGCAGTGCACGCGGTTAAACGTAACATAAAGGGGAGAGCAAAAGGCGGTTTTATTATAGGGCTGAAAAAGTGTTTTTACAGGGCAAATTGTAAGCTGGTTGAAGTAATTGAGAATGGTATAATTAAATCAGAATTGAATGGGATCGGAAGGAGTGGGAAAAGGATAAATGTTTTCTCAATATATAACAGAAAGGACCTGGTAAGGATTTTAGAAGCGTCAGAAAAATTGGAACTGGTAGTGGAAGATAGATTAATAATAGGGGGGAATTTTAATATAAGAATAGGAAACGTGAGCTGTGGTAATGTAGAAGGAATGGAGGAATGGGGCGAAGAAATGTGTAGTAAAGATAAGATGATAAGTAACGAAGGCAGACGACTTATAGAATTGATAAACAACAAACGATGGTTTCTGCTAAACGGGTCAATGAAGGGGGATTATGGGGAGGAATACACATATATAGGTGCCAGGGAGAAATCGGTGATTGATTATGTGTTAACTAATGAAGAAATGTTTGAGTTTGTCCAGGGATTTAAAGTAGGAAATAGGCTAAAGTCGGACTATATGCCGCTAAAAGTATCAGTAGGGGGTGGGGTTATAGACGGCCAAGAAACTAACAAAGGCAGAAAACAAAGAATTAGCAAAAAGAGGTGTATACATGGACGGAGGAGAGTATTGAATTATAAAAGGTAGGAACAGAAGAAAGTATAGGTGTTAGTACAGGAGGGACGAAGGAGTTGTGGAGACAACTAAACGAGCATGTAACGGGTGCCACGATTAAAAAAGAGTTAATTTTCAGGGAAAAGAAATTAGATTAATGGATTTGGTGGGACAGAGACTGTAAAAATAAAAAGAGGAAGGCAAAAAGGCTGTTAAGTAGGTGGAAAAAGGAGTGGGTAGAAAAACAGGAATATTTTAAAGCTAGGAAAGAATGAAAAGAAATGTGCCGGAAAAAGGAAAGAGATTTGAAAAAAAGACAGGTCGAAGAACTGAGAAACATTAAGTACAAGAGTGACGTTTGGAAATATCTGAATAAATTCAGGAAAAAGAGGGAGAATGTTGTCAATCACATAAAGTTGAACACATGAGAAGAACATTTTAGGGAGCTGCTAGAAGGCGAAAGAGAGAAATGTATAGGTTTATGGGAAGACGAACGAGTCAATGGGGATAAAGAAGAGGGCATAAGTAAAGCAGATGTAAAAGTGGCAATTAGGAATTTAAAAAGAAAAAAGGCAGCGGGACACGATGGGATACCGAACGAAGCTTGGATCTACGCCAGGTCAGGAGTTAAAGATGGGTTAAGGGAGTTACTAAATAAGGTATGGAGGGGGGAAAGTATTTCGGAAGCTTGGAAAACAGCGGTAGTAGTCCCCTTGTATAAAAAGGGGGACAGTAATGTCCCAAAAAACTACAGAGGAATATCCTTGCTTCCTACGGATTATAAGTTGTATACAGAAATACTAAAAGGGAAGCTGTTAGCGGAAATGGAAGAAAAGAGGGTGCTACCGGAGGGGCAGGCGAGGTTTCGGAAAGGTAGATCGACTCTGGATAATATTTTCATTCTGAATCATATAGTGCAGAGGGAAGACTTGATAAGAGGGAAAGATAAAGTATTTGCACTGTTTGTGGACTTTAAAGCAGCATTTGACACGGTGAACAGGGAAAAATTGTGGGTAATATTGAGCAGAAGGGGATTTAGTAAAAATTTAATAAGTAGAATCAAATAATTACACACTGAGACAAAGGTAAGGGGGTAACATAACCATAAGGTAAGGTGATTCGGGGTAACAAGGGGCTTTCGGATGAATTTTGGACTTTAAAAGGTTTAAGACAGGAATGTCTGTTAAGCCCGGCTCTATTTTGCATATACATTGCTGAGTTGGAAAATGTATTAAAAGAAAGGAACGTAGACGGAATAAAGTAAGGGTGTGGTCGCTAGCATAAGCAGATGACATAGTGTTGTTGGCCTTGAACAAAGAAGCTCTAGTGGCTATGATAGATACGTTAAGGAAATTTAGCAAGGAAAGGGATTAATGTATAAGTTTTGAGAAATCAAAGGCAATGGTTTTTAACAGCAAGGAGAAAGTAAATAAGGAAGGATGGATATTTTAAGAGGGGACAATAGAGGAGGTAAAAAGCTTGATGTATTTAGGATTCACATTTAATAAAAAAGTAAACTATTCTGATCACATAAATGACTTAAAAAGGAAGGGAGCTATTGCGGCCAGGAAAGTGTGGGGATTAGGGAAGAGGTTGTGTAAGGAAGATTTTATGAGGAAGCGGATATTGTTCAATTATCTAGTTAGGAGTACAATAAGTTACGGGGCCGAAATCTTTGGGTGGAGAGAGTGGAAAGTGTTGGAAAGAATTTAAATCGACTATTATCGTTGGATTTTAAGGTTGGATTTTTCACGCCTAGATACATCGTATTGAAAGAGACAGGTTTAGAAAAGTTATGCGTATACTTTGGAAAAGTAGCAACAAGGTTTAATGAAAAAATGTACAAGCAGGGGGAGGACAGGCTCACGAAACTGTGCTATAAGGAAGCGTATGAAAATGAGACAGGAGGGATGTTAAAAAAGGAAAGGAATATATTTCTAAATAATCTAGGGTATAGTGAAAAATTAGTAGAGATATGGAGAAGTCAAGACATATTAGTAGAGGATAGGATAGAAGAGCGTATGTGTGATACAAGCAATCAAGTAACGGAAGCTAAAATTAAAAACTCAAAGTACAACCCTAGGTATAAGGATATTATGGAGATTGGAAGGGAGGAGTATTTAAGCAAGCAAATCAAGGGGATTTGTATAAGTCATGTGGCAAAAGCCAGATGTGGGAATCTGGATGGGGGAAATAGGTATTGATTAGAAAATGATAAAAGGCTACACAAATTGTGTAATTGTAAGGAAGGGAGTTTGGATCATTTAATGAAAGAATGTAGAATTGTAAAGGAAAACAAGGTATGTAACCTAATGAACGGAGAGCTAGATGTATAAAAAATGTGAAAGGAGGTTAGCTCGTGTAAAATTGCATAAATATGGGGTAGATGAAGTAATTTGTATGAGAAAAAAAGGGCCAAAACTGTTATAAGTGCTGAATGAATATTTACATGTATGTAATAGCAAGTAAGATAAATGGATTATTGAAAGTTATTGTATAAGAAGTGAAAAGATTGTAGAATTAGTAAATAAAAATTAGGACTGTGATTTAAATAATTTCTGTAAAGTGTGTAAAGTATGGAGATTATGTAAACTATGTAAATTATGTTAAGGTAAAAAACCTTAGGATTAAGGTAATGTTACAATTTTGTTTGTATTGATCACTGTACTGAGTCCATTTTCTGGACCTAATTGGTTGAAAACTAATAAATATATATATACTTAGTAATGGTGTTATCAATATTAATAATACTTCCAATCCTATTACACCTTATCGTTGGTCAGGTCTTATCGTTGGAGCACCTAGAAATGTGAGAAACGTCCAAAATGAGGAACGAGTATTTCTTTAAATAGAAGAGGGTCCAACTAGGAGTATTCGTAACGTTGCGGAAATTTGTTATTTATCTTGATCAACGGTACAAAGAATTCACAAGGAGAATCGATTGCACGCTTATCACTATGCACGGCTTCAGAAATAGGATTTCACTGCAAGGTTTAATGAAATATATTTTTTATCATTAGTACACATAAGTATATAATTCAAACGATTTCCTAGACAACTTTATTATAGTATTTTTATACTCATGTCAATGCCTGCATGTAAGATATATACGATGATAAGAAATACAACCTTCCAATGAATCTTATGTAATAATCCTTCATGCCCTCAATAGTCATACGAATCGAAAACGTTCGCTTTTCATTGCAATTATTATATTAAATGTATGATTTTTCATGAAGCATTAATGTTTAATAAAAAATACGTTTCACGATACTGATCAATTGTTGTATAAAAAAGTTTTGTAATCTTTAAATTAAAATTTTGTCAAGAAATTTCAAGAAGAATCTAAGAGGATCAGAATTTCCTGCAAAGAATACTCTTCTCCGACGAATCAATGCTCGGTCCGGACGAGACATTTAATATTTACAACAATCACTTTTACGTGGAGATAAATCCAAACCTGATTGTCATGAATGAGCACCAGAAAATGTTGAGCCTGAACAAGTGGGCAGGCATACTTGGTGATTGTGTGGTAAAATTTATCTTTCTATCACAAGAGAATGTATTTATGTTTAAATACGTGCATATACATTTACGTATTCATTCAAATAAAGATCGGACCAGTACAGTTCCAAAACCGGATGACTGCTACACATTACCGCCAATTTCGACGAAATGATTTGCCGAGACTGTTACAACGCATACCAGACGAAAAACGGTTACTTATCTGGTACTAACATGCTAGCGCTCCGATTCACTCGGCTCGGCAATTCCACGATAAGTTAAATCTACAGTTTTCAAATTCTTGGATAGATCCCGGAGGTATCGAAATAATCGTAAAACCAATTTTCTAATGTATCAAATGCTCTCTGCATTAATAAAAAATAGTAAAATCACCAATAATTTCAGAAAAAGTTGCTGAATCCTTGACAGTCAATAACTCTTAATCCTGCTTAAGCCCAATCCAATCACTCCTATTTTGGCACCGTAACGTAGCCTCCACGGTCACTGGACCTCAATCCACTGGATTTTTTTTCTGTGGAGTGCCAAAAAAGAACGTATCTACGCTGCTGAGATAGACGATGAAGAACAGTCAGAAGCGTGCATAAATAAGGCTGTGGACCATATAACCCCTGAGATGGTGCGAGCAGCTTTACACAATTTCGTGCGGAGACTGCACTGTTGCATTAAGCATAAAGGAGGACACATCGAGCAGTACTTGTAGATAAAACGATTAAGGTAAATACAGATTATGAAATAATTAACTAGCTTTATTAATTGATTATCATACAAAGTTTTATAATTATTGTAGTGTAGCTTAAACTCCACCGAAGATCCGCTTGTATCCTGCTTCGTACCTTCTCAAGAGCCATTAAATAACCACTGCTAAGATCTCAAAGTTAATAATAGTCACCAATTGAAATTAACAAAATATTATAATCGCTTTGAAAATCTGAAAATAGTTAAATTAATTATACATTTTATTCAATAAACACTTTATAAAAAAATAATAACAAGTATTAGAACAAAAACTTATTCCAATTAGGTAAGGTAGCGAAAAACAACCATCAACGAAGTATGGCCCGAGTAATGCCCAAGTGCCACCGAAGTACCGTTGCTTAAGTACAATCCAAGTACCGACTAAGTGCCGCCAAAGTTCCGCTCAAGTTCCGCTGCTTAAGTGCCACCAAAGTACCGCTGCTTAAACGCCACCCAAGTACCGCTCAAGTACCGTCAAAGTACCGCCCAAGTGCCACTGCTTGAGTGCCGCCAAAGTACCATCAAGTACCGCCCAAGTGCCGTTGCTTAGATGTCGCTTAAGTACCGCCCAAGTGCCACCAAAGTACCGACCAAGTGCTGCTCAAGTACCGCCTCAGTACCCCTGCTTGAGTGCCACCTAAGTGCCGTCAAGTACCGCCTAGTGACGCCCATGTAATACCTAAGTGCCGCCAAAGTACCGCTGCTTAAGTGCCGCCCAAGTAATGTATAAGCGCCGACAGGGGCTACAGGTTCAATGCTACGTTGTCGTTATTGATGACAACGCACTTCATGGCAGCCCATGCTATTAAAATTTTGTGCTCCAAACCCGCTGAAGTTAAGCACTTTTGTAAATACATTTATTTAAAGAATAATTGTCAAAGAATTATTTTGTGAACGGATTTTGACTCAGAAAAAGCTGCTTCACAAGCCGGTCTCGCTCCTAAAGTCTTTATGAATATCCCTGTATATTAGAAATCTTACATGTGGATTTGAATGGGCCTTATAGAGATAGTTATAGTGGAGATAAATATTTTTTAATCATTGTTGACAATTATACTAAAATTGCTACAGCATACATAATAAAGTTTAAAAATGAAACTTATGAAAGATTAGTAGAATACGTTACATAATTAAATTAGAAAACTTGACAGGGAAAAGAGTAACAAAGTTAAGATATGACGATGGAAAAAAATTGCGAAACAAAAGTATTTATGAATTTGCAAAGGCATAACGGTATTATAATAGATCCATGCCCTTCATTTGTGCACGAGCTAAATAGAACTGCAGAAGAACACAATCAATCAGTAATGGATACAGCAAGGTGTCTGTTATCTGACACAAAATTAGATATACAATTTTGGCCCAAAGGAGTAAAATTGGCAGTTTACTTAAGAGAACCTTAGCAAATACTTTTAAAAGGAAAACTCCATTTGTAATTATGATGGGAGTTAAGCCAAACTTGAATTGTATAAAATTGTATGAAAATAAAATATTTGTAAGAGTGTCAGAGGTTAAACGAAACAATAAATGGGATGAAAAGGTAAAAGTAGGAATATTAGTAGGGTATGAAAGTGTTGGTTATAGAGTACTTATTAATAACAAAAATTATAATTACTAGACATGTTGATGTGATAAAAGAGGATTTTAAATTAGTAAGTTTTGATGGTGAAGAGAATGCAAATTTTGGCAATAAAGAAAATGATAATAATGATAGTAGCGATAATGATTCAGTTTTTAATAAAAATATTAAAACTGTACAGCGGAATAAAAGTACAAACAAAAATAACAGTCTAATAAGAAGGTCTATAAAAACACGTAAAGAACCAGAAAAGTATAAACCAGAGAAAATCATGCAACACGTATTCACGTAAATTATGTTAGTGCAAACACTCTATAAAATCATAATAAAGCAATAAATGATGAATAATGTGGAAATTGGAAAGAAGCTATGGACAAGGATATAAACGGCATTAATGAAAATGAGACTTATAAATTAATAGATAGACCAGAAAATAAAAAAATTATTGATTCAAAATTAGTTTATACCAAGAAATTAGATTATAGGTATGAAGCTAGATTAATTGTAAGAGGTTTTCAACAAAAAAAAAAAAAATTGACGACATAATTATATTCACCTGTAGTAAAAACGCAAACTCTTAAAATTTTATTAGCTTATGGTTTACAAGAAAATCTAATCATCTAATTATTGTTTACAAGAAAATGATTATTATTGTTCATACATTTCTTGGTATAAACAGTGACTACAATCGTAAAAGTCGTATAACGACATTAGATCACGTAAGATAAATAGAATCTTTAGCAGAAAAGTATGATATAATAAACACAAGATTATATGAAACTCCAATGGAGCAAAACTTAAAATGTGAGCCCACACGGTTGGCGTCTGAATTTAAAAACTACAAAAATTTGATAGGAGCACTTCTATATGTAAGCTCAGGAACAAGACCAGATATCAGTTATGGCGTAAACTATTTAAATAGATTTTTTAACTGTTTAAATCAAACTCATTACAAATATGCTGTAAGAACTTTAAAATATTTGTATTTAATAAAAGATATTAGGTTAACGTATGAAAGAAATTTTACAGTCGATATCTTGACTTTTTCTGTTGATGAAGACTAGACAGGTAATGTGGTTAGTAGAAAATCAACTAGTGGTTACATTATAAAGGTTTTAATAATGGATTATATTGGAAATATAAGAAACAAGGAAGCGTAACAAAATCTTCGACAGCAGTTGAGTATGTGGTGTTGTCTGAAAGCATAAGCGAAATATTATGGATAAGAGAGATATTGAAAGATTTGTTAATTACTTTTATTGAACGAATAAATGTTTTTTAAGGTAATTCTGGTGCTATTAGTATTGCTAAATTTGGTAATTATATGAAAAACTCGAAATATATCGAAATACATTTTCACTTTGTAACCGAGAATTGTTCAAATAGTATAATTAATTCAGAAGATAACGAAGCAGAAATTTTTACTAAGACGCTAGGAATAATTAAATTTGTTAAGTTTAGAAAGAATTTAAGATTGATTTAAAATGAAAACATGATCAATTAAAATTTTTAACATGATAAAATTTTTTATTTAAGGAGGCGTATTAGAATACAAGTAAATTTGAAATTACGTATGCGGCGCTGGGACGCTAGGCCATGAGCATTTGTAGGAGCTGTAGAGTCGCGTGATTGATATATTTTTAATGACGATACGTGTATTTAGTAAATAGACAACCATCACTGAGGCAAGTTGCCTCATGTTCGATATGGATTATTAACATTTAAAAATTTAAGTATATTGTCGAAGATACGTTTCAACTATTTATTTTCCCAGGCTCATTTGTTTTTAACAAAGTTATTCTATTCATTTATAACGTTAAAAGGTACCTGTGTTTCGAATACGTTCTTAAATAATATAATTTGCAAAAATTAATTGAATAAAAATTGTAGTTGATAAAGTAACTTTTTAAGAAGAGAATTTACTCTACATCATTAGTGTTCCATGTAAAAATAAAAAAATGACAGCGGTTTTACGAAAGCATCTTTGTTAGAAACAAATGACTTTTCACAATAACTATTTACCATATGGATTTGAAATTTTGAGCATTTATCAATGCCACCAAGATACACAACTTTTATTTGTTTTTGAAGTATTTGGTTGAAGGGGTTATTGGTTTTAAGAATCGAAAAACATGCTAGTTTTAGTGGGTTTTTTTTAACTTTGCGGACGAACGAAATGACCTACTGCAATCAATTTTTTTTTATTTTGTAGATCTTTTTAAGAGCTACATTTTACACTCAAATCAATTTTTCGTACGATCTATACTTTTTGCGATATTTTAAAAAAACCAATTTTTTAAACAATGATCCAAAAAAATTAAGCTGTTCTTAGAGACGGATATTTGAAAGTCTAGGTTAATTCTATTTGAAGATATTTGTTTTTCTGTAGTATCTGCGAGTTTTTATCAAAACCGTAGATCTCTTACACTATAGGTGGTAGCAGTCAAAACGATTGCAGTGATGCTGATTTGAATACGTGGATCGGTGACTTTAAAGTAGCTCTGTCTCATGCAAATACAATCGAAACGAAAAAAATTGTAACTGCAACAATGTTGCCAGTTCATCATTTCCAAAAACGGCAAAAAAATTAAGAATAAATAGACGAAAGTAAGGCACCGAGCTTGCGTGTAGATCAGGGATACAGAGCTTGTCCCGGAAAGAAGAAAAGTCGCACAATGAGTGTAGAGTTAATCTCAAAAATAAAGGCATTTTACTTGTCAGATGACGTCAGTCGAGTCATGCCTCGAATAGAAGACGTCAAATTAGTCATTATCAATGACAAACGTCATTATGAAACGGTAGGTTGCAAGAATAAAATTTTATATTTCTAGTAGATATAAAAATAATTTTTTCGCCACGACATTTGTTAAGAGCAATCATTTACAGGCATTGATTTTGAAAATAACTTTTTTTTAAGAAATAAAATAATTTTTCTTATTAAAAAAACCTACTTTCGGAAGAAAAAAAAATTTAGGTGCTGAGAAATAAATCCCCAGATGTGCAAATATTGTTGTCATTATTAGGAGCCTTACGACCACGGAAATATATTCCAGTAGGAGCCAAAGGCACACACAACGTGTATACGTGTAAAATTAATGGAAATCAATTAAAATTAAGAGGGTTGAAAGGAAAGTTTATTTGTAAAAAACTGGATTGACAAACTAAATTGGAAAAAATAATGTGTGAGAGTCCATCAGCAGATTATTATTTAGGAAATTGTGTTAAATATCCTGAAACAAAAGAGATTATAAGCGATTCAAAAGTATCCTTGAGGGAACCTAAAATTTAAAAAATTTCTTTTTATCAATGGCCTACAACTGACAGGTATTTATTTTCGTATGGGACTTGTTCATTCGTTTTTAATAATGTTTCCATGGATCCAAGTATTATTTTTCAGGCGTTAATTACTTAGTTAGACTAAAAGTAGTAAGGTTTTTGCCAAAAATCTAGCAGACGACTTACCAAATGTTTTCAAATACGACTATACTGCCAAATCACAGTCTGCTGATTTATAAAAACTGAAAAACTTACTTTACAAAATGTAACGAGTTTTCGTTAACCTTGAGCAAGGATCAAGCTACGTTAGATGTTAACGAAATATATTATAAAACAAATTTTTTGTACAAAATATAAATTATGGAATTTTTTACGAGTATGAAAATTACAATGCTGTTGAAGTACATCCATACAAATTAAATTCATAAAATTTTAAAATCAAAATCCGGTGCACAAAACATTAAAAAAATCAATCATTTTTCAGATGATGCAGTATCGCAATACAAAAATCGCTTTAGTGTAGTAAATTTATCATATCGTGAAAAAGATTTAATTATTAAAACTCAGTGGCACTTTTTTGCAACTGCACACAGTAAAGGTGCTTGCGGCGTTATTGGCGGATGCGTCAAAAAGAGCGCGTATCGTACCAGCTTGCAAAATAAAACGGTTGTAACGACGCAAAAGCAGTTTAAATGGACTACTGACTTTTAAGGAATACTTTGAGGTTGACTTTACAGTCAATTTTGTAATTCTTATTTTTTCCCGAAACACCCCTCCCACAGTCCTCGCAGCCCTTTCATATCCCTTTCAAACCAATTTTTTTAGCCTCCAGCAACCTCCTACACCTCTCTTACAGCTCTCCCACATACAAAGTATTAATGATTTCTATTTTCAATATATTGATTTATAGTTGATGTAAGAGATATTTATTTTCATTAATTTTTCCATACCTTTAAAGAAACAAACAAACGGACTTTATACATATTGATAAAACATAAGTATAATGTTTATTTTTGTTCTAATATTAATAAATAACTTATCTAAAATTTTAATTCAATAATAATCAAATTGTTTAAGTTTAAGTAAAATGTTTTCTTAGTATTCAACTTTTTTTTCGTTATTATTATTATGAAAAATTGTACCATTTATTATTTATTCCATTTATTTGTATAAGATAATAAAATTACATGTGCAAACAAAAACTTTACGTAACTATTCAACCTAATTCAAATAGGTTCAGTTAATAAACTAGTAAGGAATAATTAAATTTGTTAAGTTTAGAAAGAATTTAAGATTGATTTAAAATGAAAACATGATCAATTAAAATTTTTAACATGATAAAATTTTTTATTTAAGGAGGCGTATTAGAATACAAGTAAATTTGAAATTACGTATGCGGCGCTGGGACGCTAGGCCATGAGCATTTGTAGGAGCTGTAGAGTCGCGTGATTGATATATTTTTAATGACGATACGTGTATTTAGTAAATAGACAACCATCACTGAGGCAAGTTGCCTCATGTTCGATATGGATTATTAACATTTAAAAATTTAAGTATATTGTCGAAGATACGTTTCAACTATTTATTTTCCCAGGCTCATTTGTTTTTAACAAAGTTATTCTATTCATTTATAACGTTAAAAGGTACCTGTGTTTCGAATACGTTCTTAAATAATATAATTTGCAAAAATTAATTGAATAAAAATTGTAGTTGATAAAGTAACTTTTTAAGAAGAGAATTTACTCTACATCATTAGTGTTCCATGTAAAAATAAAAAAATGACAGCGGTTTTACGAAAGCATCTTTGTTAGAAACAAATGACTTTTCACAATAACTATTTACCATATGGATTTGAAATTTTGAGCATTTATCAATGCCACCAAGATACACAACTTTTATTTGTTTTTGAAGTATTTGGTTGAAGGGGTTATTGGTTTTAAGAATCGAAAAACATGCTAGTTTTAGTGGGTTTTTTTTAACTTTG
>NW_019380469.1:1366559-1440535 GCF_000648655.2 Copidosoma floridanum | reverse complement strand
GTTTGCTTGTCTCAACAATATATATATTTATTTATTTATTTACTGATCAGCCTATTGGCCCAGAAAAAGGACTTGGCTTACAAAGAAAACAATAAAGAGCTTATCCAATTACACACATTCCATCCATTTCTTACAATTAAACACTCACATGTCCCAGATAAAATCATACAAACATGCCCTACATACCCAGCTCTGTGGCTAATTATCGTCGCAATTCTCGCTAACAAAATCATACCATCCGCCCTCCTTTTTTACATTCCTTCTCATACCTTATGAACAGTTTAATTACTTCATTTATTCCGAGCTCGCTAGTAACATATTGATTGATCATTCTGTTTACTTCCGCTCTGTTTTCATACCAATTCATACACACCTCACACCTATTTATAATATGATACAATGTACCTGAGTCTCTTTTCCATAGCATACATAACCTGTCTTCCGCTTTTAAACAATACTTATTCCTCGCATCAAAATTACTACACCTCATCTTCGCAATTGTACTAATCTCACCTTCTTTTCTACATCTAGTCAGGTACTTCGGTACTTCTTTAGATATGATACTCGCGTAACTAGTATTATATCTAGATTCCCTAATTTTACTATCCAATACCTGCCTTTCAATATCTTTCATCCTTTGACTGATTTCCGCAATAATATCCCTATCAAAGTTTAATCCTTGTTTAACAATTATTGTGCTTAGACCTACGTAGTTACAAAATTTTTTTCTTTCCGCACTATATAAATCACACTCATTCCATTTCTCTTTCTCACTTCTACACACCTTCAATAATCTATTCTCATCTCTTCAGAGCAATACATGAAGTTGACTGTGAGAAAATAAAGATCTTTTATTATAAAGTCCTAAATTATTAAAACTTTAGCCCTGTGATTCATTAACTGTCATAAAAAAATAATTGTTTTGTGTATAATATAAACAGTAAAAATAAATCATTATCCGTATTCAATGTGATCCTCAGTATAAGAACTTTATTGCCTTATTTTTCTCCAGTTATAATTTCTACTTTAATGTTATAAATAACTCAGTTATTTAAAATCTAGTTCCATTGCACAAACCACCGAATAAACTTAAGTTTCTCATTAACATAATAATTGCATCTACTTTCAAATTTAAAATATATGGTGTCTTTATGCATACTATGAAGAGTTTCTATTAAAAAATTTATATCTATATCATGTGTGCAATTACTACTTTTATACTTTGCATAATCTATACTGTAATACTTTATATTCTTTTTATAAAGCAGCTATATAAATGCAAAACAGGATCGGGCTCAGCACGGACCCTTGCCTTACGCCTTTTGAACTCCTAAATTTGTCAGAGTACGTATTGTTCACTTTTACCATAACCATCGTTTCTACATAAAATTCTTTCACTGTTTCAATTAAAAATTTTCTAATGCCTTCCTCCTCCATCACCTCCCACAGCCTCTCTCTCTTAACCGTATCAAAAGCCGCAGTTAGATCCACGAAGCTTGCAAAAACTTTTTCTTTCTTAGACCTTGCCGTTTGAACCGCATGATTCAGGATATAAATGTTATCCATAGTAGACCTCCCCTTACGAAATCCGGCCTGCCCTTCCGGGAGAATCCCTTTCACCTCCGCTTCCCTCACCAGTCTACATCTCAATACTTCTGTGTACACCTTGTATGAGGTCGGCAGCAAGGAGATCCCCCTATAATTTTTTTCCTCGTTGACATCACCTTTCTTGTAAAGTGGGACCACTACCGCCAACTTCCAATCTTCGGGCAAACCTTCTCTCGCCCATATGTTCTTCAACTTAAACATCAATCTTTTGAATAATTTTGGCACACTGTGTTTCCAGACCTTATTTGAAATATCATCGCAACCAGCTGCCTTTTTTTTTTAACGAATTAATCGCCATTATTACTCCCTCCTCCATTAGACTTTCAGTATCCTCTACCTCCAACTGCCTTCTTGCTCCCACCATTCTCTCACAGCTTCCCTCAATGAGAAATCTAAAATATTCCTTCCATGCATCCATTGAAATGTCATTCTCAACAGAATTTTTCTTTTTACCAGCGCCTAAGAACTTCCACACATCTTTTTCGTGCTTGATGCTCCTAAGTTGTGCTGCTTCCATCTCCTTAAGGTTAGCTGCCTTATCTTCACACGTCTTCCTTTATTTCCTTTTTTCTTTCAAATATACTTCTTTTCCTACCAGATTTTTTCTCCATTTATAATACGCCTTCTTCACTTTTCTTTTTCTCTTCCTACATGCACTACCCCACCACTTTCTTTCGCCTAACCTCCATACCTTGTACTTGATCTCCTTTTTTATAGCAGATTTGTCTACTATACTCTTGATTCCATCCCAAATTTTCTGTACAGAATCCTTTTCCGTTACTATGCATTCTTCGCACAAATCTTCTGCTGCCTGCTGGATTCCTTTTGGATGGACTTTTCCCGATGAAAACAGTTTTTGAAAAAATCTGCATTCACCGGGAATCGAACCCACGACCCCTAGAACTGCGTTGTATCAGTAACAAGCACGCTTACCACTGAGCCAACGCCGCTCGTCATTTACAACCTTATTATTATTTATAAAACTACTTATCACAATATTTTTTTCAACTGTTACATTCAGACCGTTTCCATTTTTTAACCAATTTTTTTAAAACCTAACAAAAATCCGACTTTCGCTCTACCCTTTTTATTTTCTCTTACCGAATCCATAGATTTCCAAATAAAGTTTTTTGACAGTTTTCTTTCTAAATTTAACCAACTTTTGTTTTCTAACCATGTTTCGCATAAACTTATAAAATCATATTTTTCAACGAAGTTCCAAAAATCTCTATCTTTATTTAAAATTCCCGCGCAATTCCAAAAAATGAAATTTTTAGAACTTTTATAATTATTATAACCTATTACGTTCTTACATGCATTACCTTTCTTCTTTCGCACAGCGTTTAACAAACTTTTTCCGGGCCCTACCGAAAAATCTCTTTCATACTCTCGGTAAACTCCGGTTGCGTCAAGTTACTCTTCTTCTTCTGCTGTCGCACTGTACCATCCTCCCCTTCCTCACTCCCCCTTGTCTTCTGCTCACCGCTTTTATCGTCGTTGCCGTTACTCGCACGCTCTATTCTCACGCATACTTTCTCTGCTGCTTCTTCACCTAACCACTTAAACCATTTGTCATTTAGCCAAAAACCACCCATGCTACTTTTTATTTGATAACCTACCTTCTTTTTACTCTTTACCCGCTTCCCCAGCAACTCCTGCCTTTTTCTCTCTTCATAGCTTAAATCATTCTCTATGTAAAATTTCAAGCCCCTTAGCTTATGCTTATTTTGCCAAACTAGATCCTTATCCTCCTTCTTGCTAAACCTTACTACGAACACACTTCCACTCTTTCTCACATGCTCTACATTCACATTGACATACAATTTTTCTTTTAAAAACATATTTATCCCAACCCGCCACTCACCGTGCAAAGACAAGCCTCTAAAGACTAAGTTTGCTTGTCTCGACATCTCATCCTGCCATTTGACTAATCTTTTCATCGCGCTTACTTCAAAATCTGAGAAACAGCTCCTACCGGCCAGCGATTTCCCATCGTTAGATATCGACCCTCCCGATTGTCCCGAAGCAACACTACTACTCGTTTTACTGCCTTCCTTCTCCTCCGCCCTCAATGCCCCCTCGACGCTACCTGCTTTATCGACCATTTTCTCAAAATTATCCATCGTAGCTTTGGCTTTAGCCCTGAAATCCTGCCACCCATTCTCCAATTTTTCGATTCTTTCGGACAAATCAACTTCTACCGCCTTAATATCAACTTTGTTTTTCTCACACACAACATTTTCCTGCCTTATCTTTTTCAGCTCTACCTTCATTTTTTCTATCATACTATCTCTCTCTTTGTTAAACGCCGCCCGTTCTTTATTCAAACATTCTTTTAATTCACACACCTCCTCCCTCAACAATTCACAGCCCCCGCATTCTAACACTTTCACTCTCTTGTCGAATTTCATCGTTCTCGCAAAGCTATCCGTTATAGCTGGCTGCCTTTTCGTAGTCACGCTTACTTTGTTTCGCTTCGCTTCACCTATACCTTTCACCACCGCCTTCCCCTCCCCCACACGCCACCACCGCCACACTTCTCTCTTTTGCACTGTCCTCGCTTTTCTCACCCTTCTTCTTAATGTCCATCGTCTTTTTATCAACTTTCTCACCGCTCTCTCTTGACATATTGTCTTCCGTATAGAAGAAAATCCTTTCCTATACTTCGTCTAAAACGCACACAAGCAGGCAGCGTCTTGCCGCGCCGTACGCCCTAACCTAGAAAACACACACCTTCACCTTTTCGCTTAAAAATAACCGAGACGCAACGGATTCCACAAAAACTATCTGCATGTTGCGATCTATTCTTATAACTAACTCAAAATCACACAGTTAACAATAATAAAAAATGCTTAAAACACACGATACAGATCGATTGCCACAGAACTTCTCTCGCACGCAACCACTCACTCGCGCGCCCATTAACCAAGTCTGTACTAACTGAAATATTTATACACATATTATTGTCTGATTCTTTAACTCCTTTATAAGTTGCGTTGTCTATACTATAGTGAATTTTCATTTCTACAGTTAATTTTTTTTCAAAATCTTATCATTTCAATAATAGGTATACTCCTTATGCGATGCTTGTATAACACTTGTCATCCACAAATTATTGATGTTAAAAAATATTTGAGAACATACATTATTTGATATTTAATTCTAAGGAATGATAAAGGTTTTTGTTTTTCCTTGCCTAATTTTCAATAATAATTTTAAAAAACCGTTATCATTAGTATAACACTATTCATCGAACAGTTATAAATGTTAGAAAATATTTGAGAACATACATTATTTGATATTCAGTTCTAAGGAATGATAAAGGTTNTTAGTTTCTATCCGAATTACTTTTTAGTATTACATCCATCTCTTATTCTGTCTACTATTTCCAATGCTATTTTTGGAATCATTAAATCCTCATGCTAAATAATTTAATTAACGTCTTTTAATTATCTTTATCTGATTTTAATTCTACAGAGGCATTCTCTTTATTTATAAGATCGAAAGAAAGTCTGAGGGCTCTATGACTTTTAATGCAATATGAGAACTAAACTGATATTGTGTCAGTCCATGTCTTGACGAAATTTCTTTACTTTAAGAAATAAAATGATAAATTAACGTACAATACAAATAAGTTTTTTCAAATCTCTCGAACCACTTAATAATTTTTTATTCGTAAATAGTCTCAAATATCTTTTTTCTAGTCATTCTTTTAACTTATGTACATTGAGTTTAACATTTCTGCACTAAAACGTATTTTTGCATCTTAATCGTATGCTTATCACTTTTTTTTTAAGTGTAGTTAAGCTAAAGCATTTGCATGATTTTATTTCTGATTTCTAAATTTTGTTTATTTGTAAGAGCTAAATCGTCTCAATTATTAGAACAATCCTCTGAAAAATATTCTTTATGTTTATTTTATACATTACTTATTTTCCTGAATATTTTCTGAAATAAAAAACCAAGAAAAGGAATTTAATGTAAAAAATATTTAATCTATTCTAGTTTTTTTTGGTGAGGATTATTGTAAGGAATTAAATTTTTACAATTTTTTTTTAAATATTTTAAACAATGCAGAAAAATAATGCAAATAAATTTCAATTAATTTAAGACATATGAAATAAAAAAGCTTGAATAATTTTCACTACTTTACGTCCGAGGTTACGGGCGCGCAGGGGGACGAAGCTCCACTAGTATACATAATAATCATTTATTGCGACATCGATTTACTTGCAGCAGCGCTTTAAAGAGCAGAGCTCTCTAGACAAAGTTCTGGACTCGTTGAGGAAGGCGAAAATAGTTAGCCTGTGCTAGGTAAGATCTTCTATACTGACAATCCAGACAATGGTGCTGTTTGGAGCTCGGTGACTCGATGAGAAGAGTTGCAAGCTCTCGCATAAGGTCCATCTTCATGTATCATGCTGATACATTTCTTAATGCCAAGCAGACTTACATTAGTAATAACTTAGGTGTGGTGGTATATTCTAGTATAAATTAAGAAAAATAAATTGAAATATACTTATACGCTAGGTAACTCACTATCTACGGTGCGAAATGCCATCTCCTAGATACATTATTGAATGGAGAGGTGAGAAAAGCTAAATAGGTATGTAATAACCATGTAAAAAGATCAATTTTTTTTCAGTTATACAAGACAAGAGGACATTGCTAGGTGTAGAAATGATTGCGGCATAGAAATTGTGACATCAAAAAATTAAAAATAAAAACATTTTAAAAAGACTGTTTTTCTATAAAGTTCAAATCTCATGAGCTGTAAGGATCTATTTGAGCGCGTGGAAGCAAGAAGGACGGATAAGCAAAGATAACCTCTCTTTTGTTCTTATATGCTCTGACTGATTCCGCACATTTAGTTTATTTAATATGATTTCAGCTTTGAATATTAATTGTATTGTAAGAACACTCTTGTTTTTACAACTTAAATACTTAATTTAACCATTAAAATTATTGATATACTTTACAACATCCCGTAATAACGTAAAATTTAAAAACAAAATAACTCTTTTTACAAAGTCATCTCATACCTGTTTAGCTTTTCTCGCCCCCTGAGGCATTTTAACGACTAATGTCGCTGTTAGCAACCTTGTGCATACCCACATAGATTTTTAAAAAAATTTTAAACACCGTTCTAAAGCTATGACAAGTTATGTATTTAATTCAAGGTAAAAAATTGATATTTTGGAAGAACTGATAAATGCGTTAAAAAGTTGAGGAAAAAATACATCAAAATCGTATTTTCTAAATATCTTATGTCCTAGTTTTAATATTATAACCATGAACTTAAAGGAGATCTTATGGCACTAGCATGTCGCGCTAGGAAAGTTAACGTTAAACGCTTCATAGATACAATGGTATTGTATAAGTATTAGTGAGGCTGCAGTGCCTGCTCGCCAGCCTATCTATTAGAAGGTAATTTAGTTGTTTTATATATTTTTTTATTTTTATTTTTTCTTTACTGAGCCTTGGAAAGTAACCTGTGACATCAAATATTATATGCTCAATATTTATTACTTCGAAACACATAGTTCCGTTCTAATATTATAAGATGTGACTGCTCAACGATCATTAAATATCTACCTGTTTCTGCAATCACGTGGCGTATAACTTACTTTTATCTCCAAACAATCTTATAAAGCGCTTATCTTACAATATCAATTCACACTACTACATCTAAGAATGAGAGTAATCAACTATTTGAATATTCTTCACTGCGTATATTCATAAGAAATATTGTACAGAATTTCAACAGCAACTTGTACCTAATGTAAAATCCGAGAGATCAGCAGTTTTAACCATCAATTACTGTATAAGTATTGCACCACGACTGTGTTCGTGTCAATCGAGAGTAATTAGGTGAAGCTCTGATTAGCCATCTGATTTGGACCTCCAACCTGACGTGTCCTTCTTAAATGCAAGAGTATAAAAACTCCTTGGATATACCAATATTTTTTTTTTCTCTTTCAAGTGCTCTAAAGTAACTATAAAGGTTGGAGAGCAAGTTCTGTTGCGTCTTTGAAACGGAAGTATGACGTAATTCGGTGATTAAGCTTTGTGTTAGAAGCTTGCATTTCAAGCAAATGTAAGACTTATTTCACTGACTGAGCCGTGCGGGAAATGCTTAAGCAAAACAGGCCACTTTAAATACAGCGGCGGCTAACCAACGACTATAGAAGTAAATTAAGTTTAAAAAAAAACTATAAATTGTTAAACACAGTAAATATGAACTTGAAAATTAATAATTTATATTATTAGTAAATACCACAACGCTGAATCTACGATTTAAAAGAAAATCATACTGTAAGTAAGAGAAAATAAAGCCTTTGGACCTATGGCTGGTTCCTAACGAACAAAAATTACATTTATTCGTTTATAGAACGAATCTACGAGTTCCACCCTTTACCTACAAGTTTGGACGTTACAGACATAATTTTCTGTTTAATAAAAATGAAGAATACTTGTTAAGTTTATTTATTTATTTTTAAATACTTCATACTATAAAAAGTTAATCTCAAATAAATATTATTTAGTTTGTATTATTCTAAATAGTTTTGAAAATTCTTTATCATTAGAACAAATATGAATGATTTAATTTAAAGTTTAGAATGAGAAAGAAAGTTTTACATGTTTGTTTAATTGTAATTCTTCTGTTAATGTTTTTTATCACTGAGGAAATTGACGAAAATCACCTCTCTAACTAATTAGTTTCTATCCGAATTACTTTTTAGTATTACATCCATCTCTTATTCTGTCTACTATTTCCAATGCTATTTTTGGAATCATTAAATCCTCATGCTAAATAATTTAATTAACGTCTTTTAATTATCTTTATCTGATTTTAATTCTACAGAGGCATTCTCTTTATTTATAAGATCGAAAGAAAGTCTGAGGGCTCTATGACTTTTAATGCAATATGAGAACTAAACTGATATTGTGTCAGTCCATGTCTTGACGAAATTTCTTTACTTTAAGAAATAAAATGATAAATTAACGTACAATACAAATAAGTTTTTTCAAATCTCTCGAACCACTTAATAATTTTTTATTCGTAAATAGTCTCAAATATCTTTTTTCTAGTCATTCTTTTAACTTATGTACATTGAGTTTAACATTTCTGCACTAAAACGTATTTTTGCATCTTNAAATAATTATTATAATAAATGTGGCAGCAAATTTTCAAAGCAATCTTTAACTTCGTAAGTTATAGAACAGTATACACATTAAAACAGGGAAATAGATTTGGAAAAAATTTGTACGGAATAATTAACTTTTTATGTTAAATGGGTAATATGCAAGAATAAATAGATCGTTGTCTTAAACAGTAGAATTTAACTAATTCGTATGTATTGTATATTTACTTAGTTACTTACATATTCATTTATTTATTTCTCTACCATTATTAATATATTTCTTAATATTTTTGATTTGACTTTACTTGATTCTTTAGTCGACGAATAAAGGAATAAAAAACTTTCGATTTATGATGATTTATGATATAAATTTTGTAAGACGTGGTATTGACATAAGTCAAGTTTGACGAATAAAGACTTCTAGTATTAAATACCAAAGTTTATAAATATTAATCAATTAACTATGTTACTAAAAAAATGTATAGTCAGAATCTTGGAGTAAAGTCGGAACTAAGAAGTTAGTTATTAAGATTGTTGTCAGAAAATTGTATTTTATTAGAAAACATTAACGTTAAACACTTTTTACTTTTAGGTAAAAACATTTTTCTGCTCTCGAGCTGATAAAAGTATGGCATCACTGTACAGTTCTATCTCGCTGAGCTTTTTTGAATCAATCTCGAGGATGTTTTGAAAACGTACAATGAGTAAATTTAGGGATCAAATTTAACTAAAAAGTGGCGAATTTGCCTGGAAAAAGCGTATCTGATGAAGTTAAAAGCTATTGCAAACATGGCACTTGGCACTCTGGCAAAACAGAAATTAACCGTGTCTGAAAGTGCGGAAGATGTATGCAAATCTCAATTCAAGAGGAGACATAACATTAATATTAAGGAATTTGGGAAGAATTATAAATGCAAATCTTGTCATACAATTTAAGAGTTAGAAAAGATGGTAGATGAAATACGCTTTAGATTTCACTCTGTTTTTTTTTTTTTTTTGATTGTGAAAGCTGCAACTCAAAGAATGCTGTAGCCACTGAAAAAATGAATTTATACTTTTTTAATTACTCTCACACAACTGCAGAAGCTGTTAGTAAGTCATTTAATATGAAATTAAAGATTTATTTGAGCTTAAGTTACCTAACAGTTTGATGACAAGTGCAACCCTAAAAATAATGTTTACAGGTACTATATAGCTTACAGGTAAAGAATTATACAAACAATACAAGAGAATCGTTTGTTTAGCAATACAATCAACTGCTAAAAAGAACTACGGAAAAACAGCGAAGGAAGAACGCATTCTAGACATACAAAAAGTAGAAGAATTGTGTAAAAATTGGCAAGTTTCCTTTTGTAGATATGTAGTCAATAAAATGAATGTGAAAGTGGTTGTCAGCAACCAACAAAATATCTCGTTTATCAATCAAAGTAACTTGATTTCATTTTTATTTTTTTTTTAATTTTCGATTTAAAACTCATCAAATTATTTTAAAACAATAATTTATATTTTGTATAACTGTTCAGATTAAACTTGTAACTGTTTTCTAGATGTAATGGGCTAAAAAACGGATTTTAAAAATATTGCATGCATGACTCATTATTCGCAAGAAAGAACGTGTAGCTACTAATTTTAAATACTGTTTGTTCAGTAAGTAAATGTTTAAGAGAAATATTTATGAATAAATACTGCTTCAAATTTGAAAATAGAGCATGACTGTATTTCAATAGAAATCTAAAACTGCCAATATTTCGACATCTTTCAGATAATCTTTTCAGGGCTACGTCGTATAAAAATAGACAAATATTCAAAGAGAATGCCAATAAAAACTAAAGTAACATTAAATAAAAAAAGGCACAATAATAATACAAGTTGGAGGATAACACACAATTACATTCCACGAAGTGCGCAAACAAATTATAGTATAACATAGCTCTTGGATAAAAAAACTCACAAAGGACTCTTCTACTAAAATTCCTTTTATTGTACTTCCATAACTTCAACCATTAGAGCATTACCTTAAAAATAATTTTGTTACACACAATATTAAAGTTATTTTTTTCAACACTTACAAGTTCACAGATATCTTAAGACTAGGCAAAGACAAAACTCTAAAGAGGCAGATTAATGGCATAGTGTATATTATTTTCTGTGAGTGTAGAATTTGTTACATTGGCCAAAGCAAGAGATAACTAAATGTTTGCATAAGTCAGTGAAGGAATTCTCTGAAATGCTTTGTATAACAACTTATGATAATAATGTTAATTGACAGCTTGATACTAAAAGTCAAGACCTGTATATAAGAGGTTCTTGTGCTCTTGAAACACAAATTTCTTTAAGTGCATTTATTTTTAGTTTTTTTTGACTGCATAGTTTTATTTTTTGTGTATTCAACGTATATTTCATCCTACACAAATGTTTTTCGCATTCTCTCTCTTTTTCTCTTACCTAGTATTAAATCTCTACAGTTTTTTATTCTATGTTTCTACCTGTTTTGTACATTTGTAATTGAATGTTATATTTGTTTTTATTTACACGAGCTACAAATATTTGTATACTTTTATACTATGTAGCCCTAAAAAGGACATCTGAAGGATTTCGAAATATTGGCAGTTTTAGATTTTTATTTAAGTAGTCATGTCCTATATCTAAATTTGAAGCAGTATTTATTTATTTTTTAACAAAGGAGCACCTGTATAAGAGATTTTTACTTTAAGAAATATTTATGATTCCTTTTAGCTGTTAATTTCCTTTTCAATTATTTACGGGTCGCATGAAACAGTAAAAGATGTGTCACAAAAAAGTTGTTCATTAATAAAAATTACTGAGAAATTGATAGAGATACAAATTCAAAATAATTTGATGCTGCCATTGGAGAAGTTACTAACACCAATGTCTCAAATATGAGTTAGAGCGAAAGAGAAGATAAGAAGAGCTATATTAGCTTGAGTGTAAATGCTAGAATCATCGGATTTATTTTAGAAAAAAATATTAGATTTAACAACTCGTAACAGGCAACGTAAATTGTGGAATATCGGTCATGCAAAAAAACTCGCTTTAATTTCACAGGCAGTACTAAGGCAATGGAATCCGATTCGGAGGAGCATTTGATAAATAACAGTACAATTTTATAAGAAGTTGGATTGAGCGTTCGAGTGGTTCTAGGTAATGATGACATCATTGATGCCGATGTTTTAACACCTTAAGGACGATTTATTATGATCAGGAATGGGTCAGTTGGCAAACGTTCGCCGTTTGACACAACCTATCTGCGGGCCAAGTGTGGTAGTCGATTCGGTTCCGATTTGACTTGGGTAAAAATGTGATAGTAAGCAACTAAACGTTTGGCAACCGAAGTAGATTCAAACACGGTCCGAACGCAGTATACCAAGAAGAGTAGATGAAAACATACTAGACTAATGGAAAATTCTCTGAAACTCAAAATTGATTTCTAAAGTGACATTTTTTATATTACAACAATGAAACTTGTGAATTACGGAAAAATTAGTGAAATACGTCAAAGCTCTATTGAACGCCAATAAACTAGTGTTTCAAGTTTATTTTGCAAATATCTCGTAAACTGTACGAAATAGGACAAAAAAAGTGCTAACGCGTAGAACAGAAAATTTACGGTCGATTTCGTATTTTTTTTTTGTTTAGACTATCACAAAATTTATAGATGAAAATTAATAGAGGTATTTCCATCTGATAGCATGAGAGTGAGTGAGACAGAAAGCGCGTGGTCAAGCAGCTATGTGTAAATTATTTCTCACTCCTTCGTATCTGTGTTGCGTATGCGACGGTTTTAAACTCTGAAGTTTCTAAAAAAAAAAAAAAATAATGCATTAAGAAATGATGATATTAAATGATTGTGTATATTTGCGTTGCAAAGAGAGTAAGACCCCAGGGGTCAGGCGTCGCTCTCTTAATTGTCACTTACGTAATTAAAGTTCAAAAAAATGCTTACGGCTATCAAGTCAATGAAAAACAGCATGGACAGGAAAAAGCCTTTAGGCAAAAAATCTGGTTCATTTGAGTAAAAGAAATTACATTTCGATTATAAATAATAATAGTGATAAACTTTAATAGTATCTGATGAAAGAGAATGAGTAAAATGATGCGTAACTTATTTAAGAATACCTTTTGGTTGGGTTGTAGACCAAACTCTTTCCCAAGGGGAAAGGTCGATCAAGGCAAGCCGTTGCTCTAAGATTAGGGATTGCTGGCCAGGCAGATCCGCGTTTTTGTCGTCACGAAGATGTTGCGTTTAGGAATAGACGTTTTTGAGGCGCCATGGGCAACCAGAAAATCGACAAGATGTAAAGGTTACAACAATCGAGCTTTTTGTGGGTTAGAAGAGACAGATAAGTCAGCTTGAACGTCTCAAAAAAAGTGAACGAGAGTGCACACACAAATTTTTAACTAACCTTTTTTTCACAGTCCAAATGTAACTTATAACAAAAAATCAACGCGTCTGATAAACTCCACTGTTTTTACTGATCCACAAAACATACTCCCCCGCGGTCGCGAAACGGAAGGAAGAGCCAGGTAAATATTGTACCTCAAATATGGTATTATGAAGGTGAGATTATAATGTGTAAACAGGTGTACCAGTAAAGTAAGTAATTAAACACTTATATTTATTTTAACAACAAATAAGTTAATTAATGGCATAACAAATACTATTGTACAAAATATTTTTAAACATGATTAATGAAAGAAAACGAGATTTCTTAAAAACAATGACTAATAACAAAATTGGTATTGAAATTTCAATGCTTAAAAACAAATATTTAAATGATTGAGGCAAAAATTTACACTTAAGGCAGAAAATAAACTTATAAAAATGCTATTAAGATTCAGCAACTTCTTCATCTGGCAATTGACAAAGATTCGTGATATTTCTCTTATAAATTCCGTTCTTTGTTTTAATTGAAGCCACACGCACCACACTATCATCTCCAGGGTGAATCTTACCCAGCCGCTAATTAGCGCAGGCGATCTTTTTTTCCATTAGAAATACAACTGAATTTAATTTAATCTCTCCTTTCTCTCCCTGCCATTTCTGTCTTTTTTGAAGCTTATTTCAATACTCGATATACCATCGCTCCCAAAACTCTTCTCTTGCTCTTGAAATGAAGTTCCAATAGGGTAAACGGTTTTCTGGAATATCAGCAAAATCATAAGTGGGCAACAGAGTAATAGGCCTGCCTACTAATAAATGTGATGGAGTGAGAACTTATGGATCGTTTGGATCGGACGACAAAGAACAAATAGGCCGTGAATTTAAAATGCCTTCGACTTCGGTAGCTAACGTACTGTGTTATTCAAAAGTAAGCAATTTTTACCGACGACTCTGTTTAGGTGATGCTTGAAAAGCTTAACTGTAGCTTCCCAGAGACTGCCAAAATGCGGTGATAAAGGTGGAGAAAAATGCCAAACGATATTTTTTTGCACGGCGTATTTGTTTAAGTCACGTTAAAAGTCTCTGGAATTAAAAAAATCATAGAACTCTTTCAAATTATTTTTTGCTCCGATGTAATTAGAGCCGTTATCGGAAAATACATGTCCAGGAATTCCTCAACGGGCGATAAAACGTCTAAAACCTCCGAGAAAACCTTCAGTAGTGAGACCGCTAATAATTTCAATATGCACTGCTTTTGTGCTCAGGCATATAAAAACACAATCATAGGCCTTTACTTTATTACAATTTCGAAATTTTTTTTCTTTAATGAATATTGGACCGAAAAAATCAGTACCCACTTTGCTAAATGCCGGTGCGGGATTAACTCAAGATTCTGGTAAATCACCCATTTGGGCATGAATTAATTTAGGTTTACATAAGACAAGTCACACATTGCCGAACTATTTTGCGTACTTGATTTTTTCCGTCTAAAATCCAAAATTTGTGTCTAATAAAACTTAAAGCGGATTGAATTCCTAGGTGCCCATTTGACATATGAATTTTACGTATAATCAGATCAGTAATAGGATTCTCGGAAGGCAAAAGTATCGGGCATTTATAATCCCTGGAGACCGAAGACTTTCGAAGCCGGCCACCCACCCTTAAAATGCCGTCTGCATCCAAAAAAGGATTAAAAGCCTTTAAACGCGATTCCTTTCCTTGTTTGATGAGATTTACTTGTAGCGAGAAACGCTCTGCTTGCACGAGTCATAAAATCACCGTTTCTGCTCCCAACGTTTCTTCTACGCTAATATCTTTCCCACGAAAACGCTGATTTGCAACCTTAAATCGTAGACTTCGAGCTATAAATCTAGTCAAACTATTAAAATCGGAAAATCTTGAAAACAGATCATCTTGAATGACAGTAGCTAAGCAATTACTGCGTGAAATAGAGTTAGGTGCTGTAATAATCATGCCTTTAGTCCATTGTGATTCGAACTTTGCTAACCAATTGGGACCCGAAAGCCATTTCGGATTTTGTAAAAATTGAACATGAGTTTGACCGCGAGATAAAGCATCGGCGGGATTGTCAGTAGATCTTACATGTCGCCATTTTACTTTGCTATCAAGCGTTTGAATTTCCTCTACTCGATTTGCATCGAAAACTTCCAGGTCACGGGCCGATTTTTTAAGTTTATGAAGTACGATAGTTTAATCGCACCAGAAAATAATATTTTGAATAGGAAATTCAAAAGTTTCATAGATTTCTCGAAATAATCTAACAAGCTGTAAAGCGCCACATAATTCTAAGCGAGGTATGGTAAATGAACCTTTAATAGGTCTTACGCGTGATTTAGAACATGCAAGATTTACCATAACCTTACCAGCCTCGTCTACTAATCTTATATAAAGGCAAGCGCCATAACCCAATTGATTAGCGTCACAAAAACCGATAACATCTGCTTGGACAAGACTATCAATGACTAATTTGCGTTCAATCATAAAATCTTGTATTAGACCTATTTGATTGGTAAACCTTGTCCAAGAAGTGTGCAATTCGTTTGGAACTGATTCATCCCAATCGATCTCCGCTCGCCAACACCTTTGCATTAAAACCTTAGCTGCGAAAACGACCGGTCCGATCAAACCTAACGGATCGAAAATTCTCGCGATTTCTGAGAGAATATGCCGCTTAGTTATTTGTAGCGTGATAATAGGCCTGACTGAAAAAACGAACACATCCCGTCTTGAGTTCCATACGATTCCGAGTGTTTTTGAATTAGAAATTGACTCTTTAATTTGCTCTCCGCGAAATATTTTTTCTTCGCCGTTATCAAAAATATATGGATCATTTCAAACCCATTTTCTAATATCGAAACCGGCGATATCTAGCAAACAAACTACCTGTTCTCGTATTTGTCGCATTTCTTCGAGTGAATTCGAACCGGTAAGAAGATCGTCAACGTAAAAATGACGTTTTAAAACGGCCCATGCTAAAGGGAACTTCACGCTTTCGTCTTCGGCTAATTTTTGTATAGTTCTGATCGCTAGAAAGGTAGCTGAAGCATTTTCAAAAGTCACTGTGTTCATCTCAAAGGGTTTAATTTGTCCGCTACTGTCGTACCAAAATAAACGTTGATACTTTCTATCCCGATGATCTACTAAAGCTTGCCGATACATTTGTGCTATGTCTGCCGTCATGACGAAAGCGTAAGTTGGAAATCTTAATAAATGATTAAAAAGCTTATCTTGGATGGTAGGGCCCACCATAAGCACATCATTAAGTGAAAGTCCTTTATCGGTTTTACAAGAAGCGTTAAAAACGGCTCGTACTTTAGTAGTAGAACTCGATGGCTTGAGCACTGGATGTTGTGGCATAAAATAACCTTGTTCACTTTCATTTTGGACGATTGACAAATGCCCCTGATCTATGTAGTCTTGCATAACTCGAAAATATTCGGTTCGCAGTTCAGGATTCGCGTTTAAACGTCGTTCGAGCGAATAAAATTGACGTAACACTGTAATTTTTTAATTACCAAAGTCTATTTTATCTACACGAAACGGCAAACGAACGACATATCGCCCACTGGGATCTCTGGTAGTATTTTGAATGTAATGATTTTCGATTGACGATTCTTCTGCTCGCTTGATATCTTTTTTACATGGGATTTCTTCTATTTCCCAAAATTTAGTCATAATTTGTGTCAACTCCTCAAACTGTTCATTACGAGTACTTTTAGCCTCAAAAATGGTGTAATTGCAAAAAGAAAAATCTTTTAAAAAATTGCGTTGAAGCCCTCCAGCGAAAATCCACCCTAATAACGATTTCTGAGCAAAAAGATCACATGGATCGGTAGCTAGTTTTATTTGGCCTACAGAAAACAGCGAAAATGTAGCTCCTGAGCCAATTAACAAATCAACACCACTTAGCATGTGAAATTGCGGATCAGCAAGTTGAATATTACTCGGTAATTTAATTAAATGACGCGGAAACTTTTCAGAAGGTACAAAACTTGCAATCCGAGAAATAATTAAGCAAGTAAGTATTTTAGAAAAATTATTGTAAATAGACTTAATTTGTATACTGACGCTTTGGTTACATTCTGTACCGAACTCGTTTATTGCTCCGATTGTAACAGAGAAATTTTCGAAGGGCAAGCCTAATGAATTGGCTAAACGAGACGAAATCAAATGCACGGTAGAGCACGTATCAAGCAAAGCGCGAGTGCGTATAAACTTTCTCTGTGCATTTAAAACGTTAACGCTAGCTGTTGCCATAAGCTGAGAGTGCACATTGCTTACAGCTGAGCTTAACCTTTTTTTTCCTAGTCAAAAATTAGCAGCGGACGTAGAAGGATTTTTAGGCGATTGAACTGTACTAGAAGAGGGGGTCGTGTTTGCCATACTGTTTATCTTTGAATTATTGTGTAGCGAGGTATGATGCTTTTTGTTGCATCGTTTACAAAGGCTAGATTGACAAACACCTTGATGAATTCGTAAACAATTCGAGCACAATTTTTTTTCTTTAACAAGTGACCAACGTTGACTAACATTAAACTTGTTAAAATCGGGACACCTAATGAGAAAATGCTCGGAACCGCAACAAACGCAAGCGATCTTCGTATTGGTTGTCAATATGCGAGCTTCTACCTCTTTGCACTGAAATTTCTTAGGACGCGAGTTGGTGTGCTCAAATGTGCGCTTCTGACTCAATTCGGAGTTCTTAGGAGCTGACTCTAAAACACTAACCCGAAAAGACGCTTCTCGTATATAATCAAGTAATTTTTGCAAACTTGGAAGTTCGTCAAGAGAAAGAGATTCCTCCCATCTGTTACGCGTGGAAGTTGGAAGAGCCCTTTCGATTGTTCGAATTAGCAGTGCAGATCCCCAGAGCAGTCAAAGCAACGAGATGTTGCTCTACTGTGTCTACCAAGGCTGACAAACCGACAGAGGTTGCTTTCTGCAAATGAGGTATATCGATGAGTGCGTCTAAATGTTTAGAAACTAGCTCGCGCTTTCTTTCGTACGAGTCTATAAGAAGCTTCCAAGCCTTTGAGTAGTTTTCAGCTGACAAATCAAGAGGAGCTATTTTGGTTAGGGCCTTACCGCGCATTGCACTCTATAAATAAGTCAGCTTGGTAACATCATCCAAATCCGTACGGAAGCGTACGATTGAACTGAAAGCATTTTTGAACGAAAGCCATTTGTCGATATTTCCGTTAAATAACGGGATCTCAGTAACCGGAAGCTTCGAAAGCTTTGTCTTTTCTAAAAAGGTAGAGTTTGCTAACGCGATAAAAGAAGGATCGACGCCTGTAGGAGGAGGCCTCAGTTCCGCGACGCGTTTTACTTGAGCCATTTTTGCGAGTAACGATTTTTGAAAGCGATGTTCCGTTTTTAATGCATAAAATGCAAACTATGCGTGTAACGTGACGAACAAAAGATGTGGCAAAGCTTCGAAACCGAGCCCGTTTGTACAATAAAGATGAATAAAGATTGTACACGTTTGTATCTTCGGCGTACGACAGGATGCAAATCTTGGTTGTTATGAACACGAGGTTATGTAGACGTTAAAATCTAACACACGTACATAAATACAAAAAAAATGGCAGTTCGAGAAAGACGATAGTCAGTAAATGAACAGAAAGCTTATCTGTCTTATAATGAAGACAATGCCGAAGGTAGCACTGAAGAAGGGCAAGGAGCATCCATCGTAGGAGTAGGAAATTGGTGTGGTGCAGGGAGTTGGTGAGGAAAGGCGGTGGTTGCAGAATGTCTCATGTGATACGTGGCTGACAGAGGTCGTGAGTTCATACCTCACAGGAGGCACCATGAAATGTTGCGTATGCGATGGTTTTCAACTCTGAAGTTTCTAAAAAAAAATAATGCATTAAGAAATGATATTAAATGATTGTGCATATTTGCGTTGCAAAGAGAGTAAGACCCCAGGGGTCAGGCGTCGCTCTCTTAGTTGTCACTTACGTAATTAAAGTTCAAAAAAATGCTTACGGCTATCAAGTCAATGAAAAACAGCATGGACAGGAAAAAGCCTTTAGGCAAAAAATCAAGAAATTACATTTCGATTATAAATAATAATAGTGATAAACTTTAATAGTATCTGATGAAAGAGAATGAGTAAAATGATGCGTAACTTATTTAAGAATACCTTTTGGTTGGGTTGTAGACCAAACTCTTTCCCAAGGGGAAAGGTCGATCAAGGCAAGCCGTTGCTCTAAGATTAGGGATTGCTGGCCAGGCAGATCCGCGTTTTTGTCGTCACGAAGATGTTGCGTTTAGGAATAGACGTTTTTGAGGCGCCATGGGCAACCAGAAAATCGACAAGATGTAAAGGTTACAACAATCGAGCTTTTTGTGGGTTAGAAGAGACAGATAAGTCAGCTTGAACGTCTCAAAAAAAGTGAACGAGAGTGCACACACAAATTTTTAACTAACCTTTTTTTACAGTCTGAATGTAGCTTGTAACAAAAAATCAACGCGTCTGACGAACTCAACTGTTTCTACTGATCCACATAACAAACTGTTGTAGTAAAATTTAAAAACAAATATTTTCATGACAAATCGCATAATATTCAGAATTACTAGCTTGAGGAATATCTGTATTATGGTGTAATAAACTTTATAATTCATTATTCAAAATATGTATAATGAAGAGATATGCATGTTATCATATGTATTATTACAACCCACATTATAATATGAATTTTATAATTTTAGATTACTTATTTCAAAAACAGTCAACGATTCAGATAGTTACTTATTTATTTCAGAACTTACGTAAAAATATAATTCATAGTTTTAAGTTTTCCCATGTCCCATGACTGCCTACTGGTTTGTATGCTGTTTCTGTTAGAATATAACTAAATTTATATGGGGCGTAGTTAGTGATATCTACTGTACGGCATATATACGAGACATACGCGACACGATAAGAGCAATAGTATGTATTGTAAGGAGGTATTAGACTAATTATGGCCGTTGCCAGGTATGCACGCTCGCGTCGTGCCTCTCTCAGTGTCGTAAGAGTAACTGTAAGGATCGTTATTTATCTTTATTCGTTATGTTAAATATACATATTTATTAGTTAATTCGTTCTCTTTATTGTGTTTGCTACCCCACCATACTTTTATTTTATTAACATGGTAGCCGAGCCTATGGTTGCAGTGTCGTTTGATTTTGATTTTGATGGTTCTCTTCGAAGCCCATGAAATTCAAAGAAGACACGTGCATGGATAGAATTGAAAAGTTTAGAAAAGGTGTTTACCCAACAAAAAAAAGTTTAAGGAAATTGTGTAAAAGAGTGATCACTGATATATTGGTACTAAAAAGGTTTGTTTTCAAAGAAATAGAAGAATCTGAAAAAGAAAAAGAAGCCAAGATGGAGGACGATAAAAGACCACCAGTTTCTGGAAAAAAGAGTCTTGATATATTTGAAGTTAAAAAAATGTGATGAGGTGGTAAAGAGAGAGTAACAGGCAACGGATAAAGAAGAAGAATGATTAGAAAAACACTTGAAAGCAATGAATTTTATATATTGTACAATCTTAAATGATCAATTTAAATTTATCAAGAACAAAGAAACGGCCGCGAGCATAATGAATAAGTTCGATGAGATGTATCTAAAAGAATCTACAGCACTATAAATATGTGTGAGGAACAAGTTAGAAAGATTAGGATTAAGAAATTTTAAAGAATCAAGTGTGTTTTCAAGAAGTTTAAAAAACTAATAAATGAGTTTATAAGTGCAGGTGCAACGCTTAGTATAAAAGAAAAATTAAAATATATATTAGAAACTTTGACAAATTCATTCGGTCACATTAGTGATTTGATGACGTTTTGAAAGAATCAGACTGAACAGTGAATTTGTGAAAAGTAAAATCAAGATGATTGAAATTAAAAAGAGAGAAGCAATAAGTAATAGAGATACGTGTATTTAAATCAGAGAGAAAAAAGGACTAAATATGTTTTAAGTGTGGCAAGATCAGACACTTTCAGGCTCAGTGTTCAAGCATGAACTTGAGGCAAGGTGACAATTCGCAGAAACCTCGTGGCAGTGCCCAGTAGTGAGGAGGTACTGTTTATTATGTAAATGCAAAAAGTCCAGCAAGTTTTGATGATGCGATGAATTCGTATGATTTCAAAAAATGGAAAAATGCAATGGACAGAGAAATGTCTTGTTTAATTAAAAATAATACTTAAAGGTTAGTTGAAAAATCGATTAATAAGAAAGTTTTAGACTTAAAATGGGTTTATACAAAAAAATGATGTAGTTAATAAAGTAAGGTTAGTTGTGAGGGGATTTCAACAGAATAAAATTGTTGAAGATATACATTCACTAGTTGCTAAAATTCAGACTAGAGAACTTGTATTGGCATACTGTCGTCGAAAAGAATTAATTATTAAACAGCTAGATGTAGAAACAGCTTTTTCAAATGGTAAAGTAAAGTCTGGGATTCATATTAAACAACTTACAGGTTTTCTATCTTTAAAAATGATGCATCACGTGATGAAGCATGTTTATTTGTTAAGTGATTGGCTGAGACTGGTCAAGCGCGGGTAGATTTTAAAATAAGATTTTGAAACATCAGTGAAAAGTAATTTAAATTTGTACATAGAAAACAAATGTTTAATTAAATTTTAGGGGTTACCACGCGGAGCGTGCAGGGGGCGCAGCTCCTTTGTATGAAGAAAATAACGAAAAAGTTTTGAGATTAAATAAGACTTTGTATGGATTAAGGGAAAGTCCAAGACTATGGTATAAATGTTTTGATACATATATTAAAGACTTAGGATTTATAAGAAGTAAAAAATGATTGTTATTTATAAGTATTAACTAATAAAAACGAAACTATTCATTTAATTTTGTTTGTTAATGACTTATTGATTAGTAATGAACATAAAACTAAAGTTAATTGTACAAAAAGCTTGTTGTCAAAAAGGTTTTAGATGGAAGATCTAGGCGAGATGAAAACTTATTAAGGTATAAATATTGATTACAATTATGAAAAAGGGATAACACTTGATCAAAATATATATATTGAAACTTCAGCAAATAGGTATGATATTAAAAACTCAAAATTGTAGACGATTCCGATGGAATAAAATTTAAAACTAGAACCATCGCAATCAGCATGTGAAGGGATTAAATTTAGAAGCTTAATTGGAGCTCTGTTATGTATAAGTTCAGAGACAAGACTTGATATTAGTATTTGTATAAATTACCCAGGTATATTCCAAAATAGTTATGATTGGACACATTTTAAATATGCTTTAAGAATTTTGCAATATTCGTTTTTGACCGAAGATTTAAAATTATTTTATAAAAGGGATAATTGAGGTGATTTTATTGCTTGTTATGTCGATGCTGGTTGGGCCAGTGATGTAGTTGATAGGAAATCTACAACAAGTTATATTATAAGATTATATGGTAATGGAGTTTTCTGGAAATCGAATAAACAAAACAGTGTCACTAAATCATCAACTCAAGCTGAGTATGTTGCGGTATCTGAAAGTGTAAGTGAACTGAAAATAATTCAGAACATTTTAAGTGATTTAACAATTGAGTTTAAAGAACCATTTAAAATTTATGAAGACAATAGTGGTGCCATACGTTGTTATATTAGAGGAACGTAACTAGAGAATTATAAATTTTAGGCCTAAGATTGCGCTTAATTGATTGGACTTGAGTAGTACTGTTAGAATCGGGCGAGAGGTGCTGTGCCCGGCACTTATATTTATACAGAAGAGTGAGCGCGCGGTGGCTCAGTCAGCTAGATCGTGGATTGGCACGTGGGAGACCGTGGTTCGATTCCCGGCCAGTGCGACTTTTCGAGCAAGTACCTGTATGATTTTTCACATGTACTTTTTCACCACGCAATGCTCCTCGAGGAGGATTTAAGCGACCTTCTTGTAGCAAAAATTGTCTAATTTCCCCCTACCCCCCTCCTTTAATGGGAGGCCTCCCATTCGTTTTCCCGTCCTTCTCCCAAGTGCTAAGTGCCCATAGTAGTGCCCTTATTAAAAGGAGCCGGACGTAGAGCACAATAATATATAAAAAAAAAATGTATAGAAGAAGGTGTCCTGGCTACTCTCTGCTTGTGTCACGTAACACCGTCTGGATTCCCGCTGGGTTTATTGTCCAGCTGGGGTTAGGCTACCTCAGCAGTGATGTATACGTGAAGACACTGATTACCTTAAAACAGTCGTAGTAGGCAAATAGATGAGCTTTTTTTTTCACTATGCCTGTTATTTATGTGCGTCCGAGCTTCCCACTGGATTGCCGTCGGTTGGGGTTATGTAGTTTCGGAGTTTAGTTGCACATATACTGTTGGTATACTTAGAGCGAAGGGTCCCGTTGCCCGTTACTCTAATTCGCTAGTGCGAGTAATCTTACAGATCGTATTGTAAAATTACGGAGTCACGCTTAAATTCAAATATGTGTCTCCAATGCTCTACCGTATTGCTTGGTTCGGTAATTTTACACATTATTAATATGCAAATGAGAGTTATGTTAATATTTGAATTGATATAGTAAAAGATGATTTTGAAGAAAATGTTGCAGATATTTTAACAAAGCTATTAGGATGTAATACGACACGTACGGGACACGATGAAAGCAAGAGTATGTATAGTAAGGAGATATTAGACTGATTGATGGCCGTTGCCAGGTACGCACGCTTGCGTCGTGTCTCTCTCAGTATCGTAAGAGTAGCTATAGGAGTCGTTATGTAAAATAAACATATTTATTAGTTAATCCGTTCTCTTTGTTGTGTTTGCTACCTCATCCTACATTAATTTTATTAACATTTTCTTGAAGCAAAGAAGCCAGTACCAATTTAGCTACAACTATTTGATCCATTCCTGATCATGCGTTTCGTCGACATAGTAACTGTAGAGCCTAGATGATACCAATGAATTAACGTCGCATAAGATTTAATTGAAGAATAAGGCACTATGTAAAAAATTGCATAATCTTTTTCATAAATATATAAATAATGCAGAAAAATTTTCTTTTGCGGCATCTAGTCAAAGTAATGAGAGTTTTAATAATATGATAGCACAATAGATACCCAAGAACATTTGTTTAAGTAAAAGTAGAGCTACAAAGTATCTAGTGCTGTTTGTATAAAAAACGATAGCGAGCAATCTGTGTTACTAATCAATAAAAAGTTAAAGTACTTTCCTGGAAGGTACACAGATAAATATAGTAAGAAAGTTGATAAGTTATGGCTTTAAAGATCAATGAAAGCCATCTAAATTAAAAATATTACACAGATATAAACAAAAAAATTAGAGAAAGCTTGCCAAAGTGTAACGAAAATAAGGTAAGGATTTAATGTTAACCGAATTGTGGTATGAATATTGATACAACTGCCTTTAATTTAATAACTACGCAACTGTCTCAAATAAGAAAAAAAAAGCTGCGATACATGTTCATTTTTACTTAGAAACTTTAAATTTAGGAGACATTATTTGTACTTTACATACTGCAGCTAAATTTAATATATCTAAATTTAATACTCTAATACAACATACAAGTATTTTTTCTTTAAATGTTACTGGCTTACATACTATTAATAATACACAACTAACAGGAGGTAACGCAAGGGTTACTTAGCTCTCGCAAGATTTACCTTTAACTCCCAATATTTCAGGCAGTCAATAGTCTTAAGCCTATGTTCTCAGCCAAAGTTTTTAAAAATCCATTCGTCACTGGGCCTCGAAGAAATAATAGTTGCAGATTTTCTGGCCATCTATATTGTACAGACAAATATTTTTTTTTTTCATCTTTAGGAGCGAGATTTACTGAGTAAAAACTAGCAGACTACCTTATATGAACACTGAAGGAAATACGCAATGTATAAAGTGCAACGCTGAGGCCCTTGTCAATTCGACTATCGTGCGAATATGTTGCTTGATACGTTAATAGTTTTACTTATATAATACTACCATTTTTAAAAGAACTGTAAGATTTGGATTATCTTCATACCATAAAGGTGTGAGAACGAGCGTGTGCTCGGCTGTAAATTAACAACACAGCATAATGCTGACACATTTGCCGATTCGACTTGTGTATAAGCAAGTTGATCGATACGTTATGAATTTCGACAGTGTGCATATAAGGCAGTCTGCTGTTTTTTACTCCATATTGGCTAAATATTAGTCATATATTTTTATTTTTATTTTCTCAATAAAGCCTATCGATGTCGACACACGTGTAGTTCAAGTGTTGCACAATAAATCAAAGGTTTTTTTATGTTACCCTTACCTCTAAAGATTCAATAAAACAAAAACAAAATACTAACCTGATGTGATGATGCAAAAATGGCCTCCACGTCCCAAAATGCTCTCGCTGATGTGAGATACATACAAGGAGCATTAATTTTAAGCTTCTCCGAATTCGTTTTTTTTTTCGGGAGTTGTATATACGCTGAAAGGAGGAGAAGAAGACGCCAATGGACAACCAGCAGAGCTGCAGAGACACAGCAGTGCCAGCAAGAAAGGACAAGAAGAATGCGAACGTGACTACCGAGACACACAGCAGCTGCTATGTTGCTAAGTGACTGCGAGGGGAAATACGTGGCAGCAGCAGTGGCGGCGGCCATTTGCTCGAGAGAGAGATTGTAAGTCAGTCTAGAGTAGAGTCTCGAGCTGAGCGCCTAAGTGTAAGCAGCGAGAGTTTTAGTGATTTGTGCGGGTTTTTGTGGCAAGAGTTGAGAGATAGAGAGAGAGAGAGAGAGAGAGAGAGAGAGAGAGAGAGAGAGCGAGAGAGAAAGAGTGAAGCCGTCGGACGAATAACTTGCTTTAGGACCCCGGGCCACATCACACTGGATTGGACTCGCGGACGTTTGACCAGGAGGTGGGGCTAGAGAGAGATAAAGAGAGAGAGATTTTTCCAGAAGTAGCGTAGACAGTAAGAGGGAGTGAGAGGTAGCACGTGAGTAGACAAGGCGAAGGGTACAAAAGACCTAGAGGTGCATGCTCGGGAGTGCCACCATTATTCGCGCGTTTCGACGGGTGCGTGGAAGTAGATAGCAGTGAGAACGAGAGAGAAAGGAGATTGATAGACCAGGACGACAAGAATCAAGTCGAGGACTAGAGAGACAGAATGTAGCTTCTTCAAGTAGAAGAGAAAGAGAGAGAGAGAAAGTGTGTTAGTGTAGAGAGCAAGAGCAAGAGCAAGCAGGGCAGAGTAGAGTAGAGTTTATTAGGCTAAGGACCAACGGTCCAAAGTAGCCTTGCAATGTATACATAGCTGTTTCAGACAGCTTACAGAGGTTTAATAAGGAGCGAGTCCTATTACATTGTGTTCGCAAGTAATGTCACATACAGATGAGTAAATTGTTAGTTAGACAATAAATAATAATAATAACTTAATAATAAGATAAATATAATGCAAACTATACGTCGTAGATGCTGAATTAATACTGAGTAGAGAGAGAGAGAGAGAATATAGTAGTGTCAGATTGGGGACGGAGTATGTGTGCATAGTAGCGTGGGTCTAGGACGAGCCGAAGCTCCTCCTGGTTCAGGACGAGTAGGACGTGCACTCGCGGGACGCGTGGTGTGAGGCGGGATCGCTGCAGCACAGTCCAAAGGACGATGTAAAGCGTTGTGGTATGTATAGTGTGAGTAGATACTGTGTATTAGTGTTAAGTGATCGAATAAAGAACTAGTAAAGAATATTTGCTAATGTTGAATTAATAGTTCTTTTCGTCTAACGGCAGAACTCCCGCGCCAATCTCCCTTTTTCAGGAGAAGAAGCCCAAGGTGTGAGAGGGACAAAGATGACGTACGTGATCGAAATTTGTTGACGATGCGTCGGAGCCTCTTTTATTTTCAGGCAAAGAAGCAGTGTTATACTGTGCATCAAAATCTAGAATTAATAAAAAATATTGTTTGGACGAAATTCACTATTTTAACAAATTGAAAAGTAAGTTATTTTTATGAATTATCTTCGTAAATGTACTAAATTTTACCTAATAATACTACGTTCTTTACTTAAAAAATAATCAATGTATATATATTTATGTACAAGATTACAGTGTTCACAGAGCGCTACCTGGACATGTGTATACGTTGTATGTAAGTGATCGCCCAATGCTTGGCATAATTTTAGTTAGTTAAATACTAGCTGTTAGCCAATCAGCGTGTACACAAGACAGTTTTTCTAAGACCTTTTGTACAACGATAGCACAGCGAAGAAAAACAAATGCTTCTTTATATTAATTATATTAATGAAGTACGTAGTGAAGTATATTGTTTATTTTATATCCTAGCAATTTCCTGAATTCTAAGAGTCTTCCATAGTGAAATTAATGATAATTGCAGGTTATAGGCTCAACACGCTTCCACTGTGCGATGCTTCTTTTGCGACAAGGATCCTCGTGCCGGAGATTTTTTGTTTCCGGTCTCTCTCTTTCTCTCTTCTCTTTGTTGCAACCACGAAAGATGTGTTTTTCTGGCCTACTTGGAAGCGTGAAGAAGTTGCGAGTGGCGTCACTGCAAGAAGAAGTGACAAGGGATGGAGAGGAGAGGTGACAGTATGAGAGCAACGACAGGTCAATAAAGGACGTGTCGTGTCAGGTCAACAGTAGGTTACTTCTTTTGTTACCACGGATTGGGGTGGACATTTTTATCCTATACATGCGTCGTCTTTTTTTTGTTCATTTCTTCTAAGTTGGATCTTGCCTGTCACAAGCGGCGGAGGGGGGGGGCGTCAGGTTGGGATCGGAGACGCCTTGTCTCGGCTGGAGTCGGGACGCCACCGTTGCGCCGTGATTGAGGCGATCGGCTCTTTCTTCCTCTCTCTCTCTTCATCTACCTGTGCAGGACAGGTGTGCGAGTGCATGTATTGGGTTCGTATATATACACGCATGCATGGACAACTTATGTGCTGTTCATTCTCTCTCCTCACATGTTCCGGCGTACCGGACAGCATGTTTCTTGTGGTCTCAATGTACGCCAGAGCGACTCAACCTAGCTATTATTTGTTACATGTTTGTTACATATATACTGTGCATGGACAACTTTGTCTCGTTGTTTGCTCACACTTATATGTTTCCATCTTTTTCCTGGAAGCAGACAAGGATACCCAAGTAACATTGGCTTTATTCTAGATGAGGATATGATCGACGCGTACATGCGACTTTTTCAACTTGGTACATATATTTGCGGAGGAGATCTCGTGAGCGACTTATCCGTGAAAATAAACGACGGATAAAAAATATACACGAATGAGAGAGAATCGGTCGCAGCCATCTTAAAGATTAATTTTGAACCACAAGAGTTTGATAAAATATCGTGTGTGATTGAAAATTCTGGTGGTGTAATATTCCTGTCTGCGAAAAAAACTAAAAGCTTGAAATCCCCAAAAGGTTTGGACACACTCCATTTTTCGCCCGGGATTTAACAAAAAAACAACGATTTAAAATGATGGAATTTAAAAAGACTCAAATTTTTCTGATAAAAGGAAAGATGATGAAATTATGAGCGAAATACATTTCGATAAATATATGGACAGAATCCAAAAAGAGAAATCAGTAAGTTCAGTTATTTCGAAAAAGTTAAAGATCATAAGATTCGAAAAGGTTGTTTTTAAATAAAATAGAGAAAAAGACGGACTTGTTATTCAAACGCAATTTATTAATAAGTGCTCAAGACAGACAACTAATAAGAATGAATCTTTAGCTTAAAAATAGTGCAGCTGAGCAAGAGCAGGCGAGTCTTTGGCACTGTGTGGCTCAAAATGGAGGAGAAGCTGAGAACAGAAAATCTGAGTTTTCGCTGCAGACTTCAACTGAAAATTCAAATTGGAAAAAGAGTTTGGAGAAAGCAGTGTTGACCATCTCCACCCTGTCCCAAAGGCTAGAGACATTCATTACTACACAAGAGGTAGGCCAATAAAATTCTACAGCAGATGCCTTTGATTCTACTGCTGTTTATATCACAGATTAAAACCCTTGACGCCATGATTGAAAACGCTCAGGGAAAAAGAATAAAATTTGACAGCACAAAATCTGTCTTTTTTAATAATGAATCCTGACAACAGAGATCCGATACCGCCAGAGGAACTGCCCTTGCAACAGTGCTGCGAGCACACCAGGCTAATTCGGCCCACGACAATATCCGATGTTATAGGTGTGATAACACTGGTCATCTCTTCCATAACTGCAGAGGCAGGCTACCAAAAATGTTACATCTGCGGAAGACTGCAGCACAACATCATGGATCACAAAAGGAACTGCAGGGATGCCTTATCACGTAAGAAGAAAAATACAAATTGAGATTTTTAAAGACCGGGAAATAAAGGTGGTCATGGATCAAGGACCTTTAAAAATAAAAATCGAGAAAGGGAGCATAACAGTGAGCAAAACAATTTTTAAAAAGGCAGAAAAGAGACAATCACAAAAATTATAAAAATAAAAATAAAACTAAAAGACAATTTGGAAACTTGAATGACAAGAAAAACAAAGACACCAAATCCGATTGGAAAGGTAAGACTATTCCTCTGCAAAACGATATCTCTTCACTGTTTTCAAGTTCTATAGATAGTCTAAAGACTGATACCTACAACCTAATCAAATTTAATGCCGATTCAGGAGCAACCGACAATTTTGTGAATTTTCAGTTAGTATTCCAAAGTTTAAATCATAATAAGGCAGGCAAAATTAAGTGTGCAAAACAGCAACCTTTTGGCAGACTTAAAAACGTAGGGAGAAGGCATAATCGTTTGTAGAAATAATAATAATGACCTGACATTAAATAACGTGATTTTCTCCGAATCCCTGTCAGAAAACTTACTCTTTTGAAGAATATTTGTAGATTTTGGCTTGGCCGTGCAACTTCATGATAATAAAATCGACATATTTGATTTAATTTCGAAGGAGTCACTTATCATAGGAGTATGTCATGAGCAGTATTGGCTTCTTACGATAAACGTTTTAAACAAAAATAAAAATAAATTTGACAGGAAATTAGCGTACTTGGTGACGAATGGCTTAGGTTAACCTCGGTATAATACACGAAGTCAAGCTGCAATAAAAGATGGCAAACAAGACAGCAATACTAGTAAAAACATCTCAAACCCTATAGACTTTTGCTTCGAAAACTCAATTAATTACCGTAAGCTTCTGAATCCTTTTAAAATAAGTGTAGAAAATGCACTATGACGGAGTCATTTTTCTCTGACCCTATAGCATTAAGCGCCGAAACGCGTCATCAAGGTAGAATCTATTTTTATTTACAAGAAGCTAATAAAGGTCCGGGTCTGTGTGTTTTATGTTCCACGTGAGAGTATTCGGATACAAGGAGTAGCGCCAAGGAGAGAAGAGACGACATAGCGCCGAAGAAAAGCCCAAGAATGTGTAGTTCTAGCACATAAGGGTCTATCTGTGGGATTGCGTATTATAGAATATTTGTAATTACCACGCCATTGTGCTAATCCAGTACTGCTTTATCGACGAAGATTGTATGTATACCTATGTATCCGTATTAAGAGTATGTACTATAAATTGCGTCGCGTTAGAGTGTGTGTGAATAATGTCCTGGCGGTAAGATTCAGAAGTATGTATGGAGATATAGTGCGGTAATGCGCGAGGCTGCACTAATTGGTGGGCCTAATGCGACACTCTTGTAATAGCATGCGAGCGAACCAGAGCTTCCAAGTTTTTCGCGTTTTCGGGAGGAATCGAGAGAATCGAGAGAGAGAGAGAGAGAGAGAGAGAGAGAGAGAAAGAGAAGAGCGGAATCCGCTTTCCAAGCCAACCGGGAATGACCTTGCGACCGACGACCGAGGAGACGAGAACTACCGCCACCCCCAGCTGTCATCTGCAAGACCAGGTCTTCGGCAGGCCCGATAGTTGATTTGACCCGGAACATGGTGAACCCGGAGGTAAGGGTAAAGTAGAGTGTGCGAGCGTGTGTGTATTTACGTGTGTGTCGGGGGGATCGGATAGTGCGGGACGCCCCCAGGAAGCGTTGAGTGCGAGAACGAGAGAGTCCGGGGGAAAGCGTGATTGTCACGGATTGTTGCGATAGCGCTGGATTGTGCCAAGATTCGGGCCTAAAAGCCCACGTGTAAAAGTTCGCCAAAAATAAAGTGAAGTGTTCGTAAAAATCATTTACCTCGTCTATTGTCGTGCGTGTGTTTTTCCTTCCTTCCAAATTTACAGGTCGCGCCTCGTTTCTCCTTGGGAGAGTAGTCTGATCCCGACGGACTACCGCCGGCGGGACCTCCTCAGGGACGAGTCTCCTGGGCCAAGCAGCGGACATCGTGAGCGTGGGGACAGGGGTTTTTCGTGTTTCAGGATACGGCGGACTTTGGCGAGAGGATCTGTGTAAGTGTCTTTGGACGTTGTCTCGGGACCACCCTGGCTGTGACACCCTATAGTGTCTCAGGGCGCGAAAGTGCAACGTCACAGCACTTATAAATGAAAGTTATAGAACTAGGCAAGAGGCAGATGCTATCAACAAAGCTATCTTACAGCGCATTACATTAGGACATGCCTCCCCCGCTGATCATAAAGATTCAGAAGAAATTTCCCACTAACAAAAATTTGAAGAAGATTATACTTGATAACAGCGTATCTCATTGTGATGTCTGTTCAATGGCAAAATTTAACCAATTCCAGGCTAAGACAATAAGAATGAGAGCTACTGCTTCTTTTTAAATTATTTATTCGGATACCATGGGTCCAATAGGCCTGATTTCACATCCCAAACGCTACAGTTATGTGTCTGTATATGTGGACTATTATTAGAGGACACACTCAAGAACTGTTAAATGAACTGGGGGCTGAACTGCAGCTATCAAGTCCTGATACACCAGAGCGCAACGGGACGGCTGAACGTTTCAACTTAACGATTGTAAAGAAAACAAGAGTTTATATATGTTTGATTTCGGTATCTCCGTCTATACGTAGGACTTCGCTTTAAGCGTAGCAGTTTATACCTACAACCGAACACCTGATAGGGTAAATGAAATAGAAATCCTGTTCGTAAAGTTTGCACCGCATAAAAATCTCAACATCGAGCAGCTAAAACGCTTTGGATGTTTAGGCTATATGAAAATACAGAGAATACGGGTCTAAAATTCGGTTCGTTAGCTCACCGAATTGTTGTAGTAGGATACACTTTCACAGGACTTATCTCCATGAAACCCAAGATGGCCAATTTTATGAAAGCAACGATGTAAGATTCAACAAAAGACTGGTGTACAAAGACCGATATCTGAAAAAACGATATATTGAATTGAAAATTAGTCATAGAAAAAAAGACGGAGAATTCAAAAACGGAGAAAGAGGCCGTTAAACGAAAGAGAGGACGATCAACTCTAATACTTGATACGGGATGAACAGAAAGAAGGTAACTCTAGAAAAATCAAACACAAAACCAGGTTAGTAATTTGTGGATTTAAAGACAGAAACCAATACGATGTGTTGGAAACCTATGTTCCAGTCTCTTAACTGGCTATAATCCAAGTCTTATTGGCAGTTATAAACAAGTATAATTTGGGAACACGACAGATTAATGTGAAGACGGTGTTTCTGAACAGTACACTGATTAACAACATGTACATGGAAATACCAGACGGTATTTCTTGTGATCAAGAACTAAGAAAGACTAAAGTTTGCAGGTTGCAAGAATCTCTGTACGGACTTCAAATCATTTCTAAACTTTGGTATGAATGGTTTTTTGAGACAGCTAAAAAAACAGGACTACTGGAACATCATAGTGAACCTTGCCTTTTTCTATGGAGACACGAAGACAAGTTCTTAATTTTGATCTTTTATGTAAATGACATGCTCATGGCAAGTATCGATATCAGGAAACTTACAGAAGTAAATGATAAACTCAAAGCCAAATTCATAATGACTGATATAAGAGTAGTAAATAGCTTACTAAGAATACAAATCGGCAGAGAGAGAAAAAATCAAACTATTCGTCTGACAAAGGAAAAATACACGAACGAAACACTAAAGGTTTGGTTTTGACAATGCTGGACAGTGCAAAATACCCATTGTGGTAAGGAAAGTCATGAACTTACAGTAAAGAGACAGAGAAGAATCTGGAAATGAAGAAGAGCGTAATATGGACAAACCAGAAGATTTCCCATATCGGGAAGCGGTTCGCAGTTTACTGTATCTAGCAAACACTGTTCAACCATACATATCTTCTGCAGTGAATGTAGTAAGTAGACATCAAGTGTATGATATAGAAGAAGCAGACAAATGGTCCAGAGAGTTTTCCGTTATCCCAATGGTACTAGAAAGAAAGGACTATCATTAAGAAGAAACAGTGAAAATATGACTGCTTATTCTGATTTAAGCTTCGCAGATTGTAAAGATTTACATACGACAGGTGATTATATCATAAAACTGTTTGGCGACTCGGTGTCTTTAAGAACGCACAAGCAAACGTATGTTTCATTGTTCACAGGCCAGGATAAATACATCGCTAAGAGCAAGACATGTCAAAAAAACATGACTTTAAGAAACACCTTAATAGCTGTACTAAATACCACGTTCGTTCCACTGACTGTGTGGTGTGATAATAAAGCAGCCGAAGCAAGAGCAAAGTCTTACGGTGGAACTAACCTTAGGCACATGTCATCAGAACGTAAACATTATGCTAAAGAATGTGCGAAATACGGGCTCATAGAAATCAAATGGATCACCTCCAAAGATCAGATCGCCAACATTATTACTAAAGCTTTACTAATTCAATAACATGAGAAAATGACTGCAAAATTACTAAATTACTACTAACATTATACAATAGGAGACTTAGCATTATCATTCGAACCTAATCTTCATTGTTCGAATCTGTTTTGGGTAACAATCGTCAATAAGCCTTGGAAGGCCACAAGACGAAAGCCAACACTTTTTCTAGTATCTTTTTTATTTATTTTTCTTTTATTTATTCAAGATATAACTGCGTTTAAGTCTAAAAACTAAACTAAATAATAGTTCTTTTTTTTTTTTTTTTTTATCAGTTATAAAAGAAATTAACAAACTAGTACTAAGGCAATCCGCCAAAGATACTTAGAGATCAGCGTTCTGTGAAACTGGATTAAGTGTTGAGATCAGAGTTTACACTGAGCGCCACCTGCCCATGTGTATATATAGTATGTAAGTGCGTGCCTGATGCTGCGCATCGTTCTAGTTAGTTCAACACGAGCTGTTAGCCAGTCAGCGTGTACACAAGACCTCAGTTTTTCTACGATGGTAAGCCTTTTGTAAAACGACAGCACGGCTAAGTAAGATAAATGCTTATTCATATTTATTATAAAGTGTACAGTGGATTATATTATTTATTTTATATTCTGGCAATATCCTAAGTCCTAAGAAACTGAGGACTTAAGATATTTCCAGGATATTACCATGAAGAGGCACAGTGGAATTGATAATGCTAACAATTTAAAAGATAATAATTGGAAATTAATGGTATAGAATGAGAAGACAAATCGATATAGGTTTTTTGAAGTTAATAAAATTATTTTAATGGGTATTGAAACAAAAAGCCGTATATAACACGGGCAAATTACTATTACGCAAACTTTTTAGAGGTTTTGTTAAATAAGCCTAACGATTTTTTTATTGACTTGTTCTTTTATTGATTGACTTTTAAAAACTTTATTTTCAATGATTAAACATCCATACAAGATTCTAAAAATGGATGCAGTCAAATAATATCTAAATTAAAATTTTTAATTATATAAAGTTCTTAATGAATCAAAAATTTTTTCTGGTCTGCGTTGAGGATGGACTAGGTTGAAGACAGGTTGAGGACTAGGGTTCAATTTTTTAAAATCAATCTACATATTTTAATAAAGAAAGAAAGGGAATTTATATTTTTTATGATTATAAAGATACCGGCATGGTCCACCACTTAAAAATTACCTAAGCTGATTAGTCATTTTTGAACTAAGTACAATTTTTTCTCGCCATATTTTGATGCGTATTTAATAATTCAGTAGATAAACTGATTGACAATTTGAAAAGAAGTCAGTACGCTACAGCAACACCTTGATGGTGGTATATGTATTAAATCAGTGTATTAAATTGAACTTATCAAAAAAAAAAAAAAAAATATACAAGAGTAAATACATAATTGTGTTTTTAGTTTCCAGGATAATTAAGAGGTAAAAAATACTAGTTAAACAAAATAAAAAAAATGTATGAATTTAATTCATTCAGTTATCAAACTAAAACTTAAGAAATATTTGGTGAGCTACGAAGTTAAATAAAAAACTTAATTTAATCGAATAAAGGACAAACTGTAATGGTTTGACCTCGTATTAAGGGTGACTAAAGGGGGGCCAAGATAGAATCACAAAGCATGAGGCGGTGGAGGTTGAGTAGAATATTCAAACTGAGAAGAATGAAACGTAAAAAAAAAGAAATGTAGTTTTTGATAAAACTGTTAGCTTCGATATTTCCTATTTATAAGAAAAGGCATAGTTAACGTACACAATCTCACAATATTTAATAATAAAGTGTGATGAGTAGATATATTTGGATACAGAAAAATTATAGAAATGCTATTGAGGTCAACGCCAGTTTTAACTTATATAAAGGAGGATTGTTATAAAAATTTAACCCAATTATATCACAGAGAAACGGAAACAATTGTACTATACAATGAGGGGCACTGGGAGGGAGATTTAGAAAGGATGAGAGGGGGGTCAGGGACGAAAGAATACTTTATCCAATTGAAATTTCAGAAAAGTTAAAAGAGTTTTACTATACTTTAAAACGGCGTGGAGAAGATAGAGAGGTAGGTGTGAAATAATAGACAAAAACGGAATTAAATTTAAAAAATTAATGATCGACTAGCAACGTATGATTGAATGCAAACATTATTGCTGTAGTTTTTACATTTGCACGACCAAAAGAAACAAGCTGTGATATTTGTGCGTCTTTTTTTGAACCAAAAAGTGAAATATAAATACTTTTACTATAAAAAAAAATTGAATTTTACGGTGTACTCAATGTATTAATAATTTTATTGGTTCTTTTAACGTTTGACACTAGGTGCTAGCAAATTAGTAAATTAATTTCTCGGAAGGACCAGTTGCACTGATTGAATTTTTAAATTGTTAAATTTTAATATTTTTTTCAAGACTTCTAAAACACGTCAAAAAAAAAAAACGCGCAAAACACAGTGAAAAAATAAGCTAAGTTTTTTTTTAATTACCTTAGGAACGTAAAAATTCAGATTTTTTGTTAGTTCTCCAACGTCACTCGAAAAAATTAGCAAATATTAATCTTTCGCATTACAAAAAGACAAAGTCATTGCCTTATTAATGTTTGATCTGAGTAACATCTTTACTGAGTAGTAATAGTTACTTTTGGTTATTACAAGTTACTCCATGTGAGGATGCGCGTTTTGAATAAATTAACGTCGCTGACACAACACGAAAATCTTTAACGTAGAGACCGCTACTATTACACACACGCACTCGATCTTTTTCAAACACAATCCTTACTTTGAACTTTTGTTGTATCATACTAAATTCGGCAAACGATCCCTGTATTATGGATAAGCTTATTTCAATTAATAAACTTTGGTTTTTACCCTTTTTTCAATGTTCACAGGTGTCTTCATTTTTCTGTAATAATCAGAAGTTTACGACCAAGCCAAGACTGTTAAACAAGCTGTATTGAGTGAATGCTCATACAGAAGTTCTTAGAGCACCATACTTCAACATTAAAAACTATGTTAAATTACGTGAAGTCAATTACATAATAGGAATATTTATAAATTATTAATTCTCAAATTACATTCAGCTTTAAAATTTGTAAGGCTATTTGATGAATATAAGAAACAAAAGCAACTACTTAAAACGTTGTTGCTTTGGTAATAATGATCTACGATGATTTATCAAAGTATAAAGTCAATTGTAATGGACGATTGTTAAATCAAAATTTAGTTAATTTTAGGATAATCTGACACAGACTTACTTACTCACCTATTAACGGAGCCATTTTTCTACTTATGCAATCATTGGTAGTTGATGTGCATGAAAGTAATTTGTTAACGTATACGTATATGGGGCATTCCATGTCAAGTGAAACAGTCAAAAAATAGTTTAGGCCAAAATCTATGGGAATCGATAGTCCTTTGTGAGAAATCATTACTCTAATTTTTTCAGAATTTTTTACCGACACCAAAGCCGTCGCCGTCAGTGACGATCACAAATTTGAAATATTTTCTTGGACCCAATTCTTTCCAATTATTTTGCGAGGAGTTTATATGAATATTAGGTTACGTAGCTCGGGATGCATTTGATTAGCACATCAGGTTAACCACCTTATGATTAAGTATTTTTTACGTATAAACGCGTTGGGTTACATAGCACCCGTTTTTTGGCGCTCTTGCACATATAGTTAACCCTACCAGACTTACTAGATCTACCCGACTCAAGACTGACGAGTCTGTGAAGTTGGGTCAGATAAGTTATAATATAATACCGAGGTCACATTCTTGAACAAAAAAAAATGACTGAAAAGTAAGGTTTAATTTTACAGCCAGAAGAGAATTTCAGGTCATTTAAAATCCCTGCAAAGAGATTATGTTGTAAGTCGATAGGCTGGTAGTTTCAAAGTGGGCTCTTAGCCTAATGTGACTACAACAGCACATAGAAGCTTACTTGGAATCGTTTAAGCTTCAGAGACTACCACAGCGTGAATAGACTGGCTCATATTCGCATTTAAATTCCATGACAACAATGAACCAGCGGCTATATCGAATCTGCCATGATGATTTCCATGGCGATCTACAAAGTTAATTGCATAAATAAAAATGTATTGTAATTATTCTTACGGATTGATGAACGGACGAAATATGAAATCTAACGTGAATTCGTATAATTAAACTTTCATGAATTTTTTTTCTCTGAAAACATGCATTTAATCGAAAAAGTACAAGACACAATTTCAACTTAGAATTGAACGAGAAATAAGATACGATTTTTTTTAGAATTATTTTTTGGATATTTTTAAAAATCGTCCACCATATTGGATCAGCCATTTTGAATTCCGAAAGTTTAACCACACACTCATCATCGGCAGCCTCTATGAATACTAATAAGTTTTTTATCTGATTGCAAAACTTGGAAACCCGAGCGAAAAAGCGTCAAATTTGGTGACCATAATGTTCAGCGCCACCTAGCGCCTATTTCCGTTTCAAACCTACTACGCAGAAAGTCACGGAAGTAGAATTTGTTATAAAGTTTTAAAAAAATCGTGTCATACTTTGTGAAAAAAATTATTGAACCTCAAAAACTTATAAAAGAAGGGTTACATAACCTCAAATCGTTTTGAAAATACTTTTAACCGATTCTACGTCAAAAAATCTACAAAATGTGGCCCCTTCGTGATACATTTTTTCTTCATTTCTTAGCAAAATAATTGGAGAGAATTGGATCAAAGAAAATATTTTAAATTTGTGATTGGNTTTTTAGCAAAAGTAGCAAAATAATTGGAAAAGAATTGGGTCCCATAAAATATTTCAAATTTGTGACCATCACTGACGGCTTTGGTATCGGTAAAAAATTCTGAAAAAATTAGAGTAATGATTTCTCACAAAGGACTATCGATTCCCATAGATTTTGGCCTAAACTATTTTTTGACCGTTTGACGTGGAATGCCCCATATGTATATTTCTGATTGCTGTGCTTAGTAGTACCACATATTTAGTTTGCTTGACTAATTCAGAAAAAAATAATTGTCAACTAGTTTTAAGTAGATCAATTTTGAGACACATATTTACGCTCTTCCGAATGTGTTATAGAATTGAAATGAGCTAGGACTACAATCAACCAAAACGAAGTACAATAAAAATTTGCATTTCTTAATAAATAATTTCATTCAATGTAATCAACTGGACGGGGAAAAAAATAAGGTATTCAAAATTATTTATTCTCGATGAATTAAAACATAAATACCAAGACATGCCAAGATGGCATACTTAAATTTAGGATATTCATTCATGTATATTGTCACCATTCCAACGTATGGTAGGAATCCTCTTGCTCTACCAACAACGTCCTTATTAGTGAGCCAATACTGATCCTTTGCATAAAGTCCTCGATCATCAACAGAATTATTATCACCTTTTGTTAAAAATTTTATTGTATTATTTTGCATACCCCTGAAACAGAAAAATTAGTTTTAGTATCCTATGAATGAGATACATTTTAGTAATATACTAAAAGTGCGCTATTTTTAATTACTGTTTATGAAAAAAATCATATGAAGGGCACATTACATGTAAATTTACAATCAGGAGATCTCACCTGAGATCTTACGTGAGATTTTTTAAAAGTATCCTTAGTCAAAAAAAAGTAAATAAATAAAAATTGATTTCATAGTATTTAAAGCTACTCCATTGGTGATACCATCTACATGGTACATCGAAAAACACATCATAACGTCAATTTAAAAAAATGAAATGAATATTTTTCATTCTCAGGTGAGATTTTATCTGATATCTCATCTGAGAATGTACCTAAGATCTTACCTGAGACTTTGAAAAATTTATTTTATCTTTAAAAAAACTGACGTAAAATACTTTTAAAGATGTTTTTTTATGTAAAATCCAAATGGTATCCACTGGGTGCATGAGAGCGGAGGAGAGGGCTGCTGCCACTAGTCACTTTAATATTGTGTCTTATGAACGGTGGGGGTACATCCGCCAATGACAGCCATTTTAACTATTTTCTTCCACAAGATTAAACATGGGCTTTGAGGGCAAAATGAGGGAAGCGCCAGTCATACTCCTAGCGTATTTACTGTGAGAATAGCAAGTGGTGCCCTCAGCTCGTGACCAGTGCTTGTACCTCGGGTACCTATTAAAACGAGATTTTTATTTCTCTTAAAACTTTTTTGTATCATCCGTGATCAAAATAAGCTAAAATTTTTTGGGTCCGGCTTAATCTGCACGAGAACATTAAAAAAAACTTTTTTTATGGTATTTTTAAAAAAAAGTAGCTTTACGGGTTGAAAAAATCATATCAAGTTCATGATTATACCACTCACAATGAAAATTTAATTGTATCCCTGCACTTGTACAAAATGCTGAGTCCCTACTATTAAGTACTATACTATCCGAGTCAATAATAAAACGCTGTATAAAGATAAAATGCTATTCGTTCAAAAAAAGTAGCGTTACGGGTTCAAAAACTTATGCTAAAATCATATCATGAGTATACCACTTACAGTGAAAATTTAACTGTATCCTTGCACTTGTACAATGTACTGTGTCCATACTATTATATTCTACACTATTTTAGCCGATAAGTCAGCACTCAGTGAAGATACAATGTCTTTTGTATCGTTACGGGATAGCGTTACGGGCTCTTAGCAAAAAAAGGGGCGTTACGGGCTCTTATAAAATCGCCGGAAATCGAGATTGTAACGCACTAAACGGAAATTAAACTTTGCTACTGCACTTATGTTATATATAAAACAGCTAAATTTTAACCCGCTACCATTCAAGTCGATAACGGAATGCTTCAAAAAGTAACATAACATTCCTTAGCGTTACGGGCTCTTGGTTTTTATTTTAGGGAGACAGAATCTTCAAATTCGCGAGTCTGTAGAACTGGCTTATTGGAATGGAAAAATCGAAGAAAATTTTTGCAACATTTTTGACCTTTGTTGAATACAAAACGCCCTTATTGGAATGCCTAAATTCCATTGCGTACGTTTGTGAGCGTATTTTCCGTTGAAATGTTAAATTTATTAGATTTTGGTCCCGCAACTTTGATAGCATCCAACTCTTGAGTACTTTTTTTTGGCTGTCTAAATACGTGAAAATGTTCTTTAGGTTAACAACTTTGAGATCCTACACTGTAGAAAAATTCAAAACTCCGTGTTTTGATTCCAAGCATCGTCAAAACTGCAATTTTTTGAATGAGACATGAGCCCATAACGCTAATTCAGCCCTTTTTTGTATCTTTAAGTAAAGGAATACTCTCTTATGGTCTGAATTTTGTTGTACCTTTAGCAGTAAATATCTTTTAAATAATTAAAAAAGGTTCCAGATCGACAACTCCTTAAACGACTTTGCAATCGACTACGACATAAAATATGCCGTTTTCAGTAGAATGACCTATATATACATATACTATCAGTCTTTACAACCAAATAAAAAACTTGGGTTTTAAGAATTATCATTTACTTATTACACCACATACATACCCACACTATTCATTGCAAAAAAATTTACACAGAACATTACACTGGGTCTTTGTTTGCAATGTCAGCACGCCAACATAGAGCCAAGTTGCATCCATTAACATGTACTTGACCGGTTTGAATCTTTAAATTCTTTTTATTTACCTGCGATTATTTACTAACACCGTAATTATTGATTGTAACCTCTCAATCAACTACAGATTTTTTGCATAAAACACATAACTTTTCTTTAATTCCTTATCAATATGTATTACAAATTAACATATTTCTACACCTCATGTAGCAACTCAACCAATACAACTACATTTCTTATACTTACTAACACTTGTTATAGTACTGTGTTCGCGTCCGTTAGGCATTTTAAGACCAACACCAATTTTTTTTTTNATTTTTCTAATTCAGAAGTTTCTCTGTTGGTATCTATAAGTAATAACAACAGAAATCAGGTATGCGTGATGCATAGCATAACGGATAAGGTCCTCAACTACCAATCCGAAGTTTGGGGGTTTGATTCTCGGAGTCAGAACAATTGAAAATTTTTTCCACCCAAATATTTGTATGTAATAAGGGACAACTTGAAGTCGATCTTAAAAAACGCTTTTATTCATCGTGAGTTCCTCTATAACGTGGTAAAATGTTCTTTCATTCTAGGTGGTACACGATGTCAATTTGGCTGTCCAAAAATTGTCAAAAATTCTTTGAAACTATTTTTCGTATTTCGGAACAAATTGTTATCTTACGTAGTAATTAGTATAAAAAATTTTAAAGAAAAAGTAAATTTAAATAAGATATTAATCAGTTGTGTTTATTTTAGTTGCAAAATACTTTTATCAAATCATCGAAACTTTTTAAAAATAACAAAAAATTATGACATGAACATGCAAACTCAATCAGTGATAACAGACAGAACGGTATCCTCTTAAAGCCGAGTTCAGTACTCTAAAGACTCGCAAGCTATGGGCTGGCGCGAATAGAGTACAGCTCAATAGAGTCTCTACCCCAATTCTCCTACATACGTTCCCTCTTTATATGATATATATGTATGATTAATCCAAGCCCACTTTAAGCCTCCCAATATAATTAAAGAATTTTAGTGCACTGCGTTTTGTAGTTCGGGGCGCATTTTTATTTGTAAATAACAGTTCTCATTTACAAAAAGAAAAAACTCAAGGGCAGGTTTATAAGTATAAAGTTGAAACACTTCTCCAATATTTAAGTTATAAATAAAAATCAAATAATTAACGTAAAAGTTCGTAACAAAAAAAAGTCAAGTGCACATCATTATTTGATAAATTTTGTTAAGCGATTAAAAAAATATCATCAGTTATAAACTATAAGTTAGTCACGGTACCTGTACATCAATCTGTATTATTACTTGTTTCTAAAAAAACGACATAAGCACACTACGTTATTAATATGAAGTCAGTTTTATTAATAAGCATGGTTATTATTTGTTAATAACATTGAGTGAAATTAAAATCTTTTAATCAAATTTAGTTATTTACAAGTGATTTCTTGCATTTCCCTGAACAAAAATAATTAAATGCTCAGCGATATTTGAAAAAAGGCATTTGGTTATTAATAAACATTACTAACTCTTTGAAATATGGAGACGTACATTAATGACGGTATTTAGGTAAAAATTTATTCATACAACATTAAAATATTACTTATAAAAAACATGACAGCAATGTATTGTTACATCAAAGTCCCGTTTTGAATAATTGTCATTATCATTCATAATAAAAAAAAAATTTTAACTTATCAAAATACTTGTTAATAAAATAAGTTATTAATTAACATTTAATTTATTAAAGATAAGGAGACTAGAGCTAACTAAGTCATATGGTCATGAGCTATTGTTTATTAATTAACAGCACGATAAATTAAAATTATAAGACATGGACGTACTAGACTTTTCCGTCGAACGTGCTTGTATGATAATTTACATTTCAATTTATTTGAGGTGAAACGAGTAGAGCGTACTGGATAATTGATTAAAGATGCTTGTTTAAACAATGCTATTATTTACTGAAAACAGCAAAACTCAAGTACACTAAATTTCTAGATTGAAGCTGCTTGTTTATTAACCAACATTGTTATTTATTTCTAACGGATACATTCAAGCTCACTGGGTTATGGTATTGGGTAAAGGCACTTGTTTATCAATTGATAATATTGTTGATAAGAAAAAGAATTGCAATTCTTGTTTTTGGAAATTAAAAAAATTAATAAAAGACGATAAAACATTCTGGAAAAAATCCATCAAAATGTTTTCAACATAAAACGAAGCTCAAAAAATTGTATTAGAAAAGTTGATCGCTTAACATAAACAAAAAAATAATGGTCCAATACGTCATCAGGGCGTAAAATGAAAAACATGAGGGTCCGAAGGGCACAGATGTTTTATGTTGGTGCCCGAGTCTCGTATAATGTTTTTCTTACCAAGGGCGCAAATTGCAATTTTGGGACTGTGGGCACACTTTGCGCCGAGTATATCATTTTGGGATCTAGGGCAGAAAAGGACTTTGGGCCCAGAGGGTGCAAACATCTTTTTTACCCGTTAGCCCAAAGTGATTACAACGGTGAAAAGTGTGGCTCAAGGGCGCAAAGCGGCAGTTGCACTTTGTGTCTATGGTAAGAAAACGAGTTTTTTTATGTTAATGGTAAAGCACGTGTATACAAAATACTTATTTGGTAATGTACATCGATTAAAAAATGGGTTTTGTCTATTGATTATAACGTATCCTTTTTACAAGCAATATGTTGGATGCTATAGCAATGCACCATAATATGCTCCTTCTCGCCCAGTATCGGTGGCCAACGTGTCTCACTAAGGTTTGTTTTTTTCAGAAACAAACGACAAGTCGTGACTTATTTTTTGGATCATATTAACACATTATCACGTGGAGTGGTACATTATTTCTTCTTACACTGTGTACCGCAGACGTACTTACACTTTGGAGCAATATACAGAAATGGTGCTATTTTTCACGAGGTTGGTGGAAACCTTGAACGAGCTTTACGATTGTATCGTACGCCTTGGCCAAATTGTCGTCAACCTGATCCAGCCACTATAGCTGCGTTGATCGGCGGTTTTTCAAGTTAGGTAGTGTTTTACTTTGTGGAGATGCTAGTTGTGGACATCCGCGAGACGAATGCACGTTTGCAAAAAACAGAATGCTAAATCAGCATGAAGACCATTACTAGGCTCACAAAAATCCAAGATTACGCCGTCTCACAGTATTTCAATATCTTCGAAGCATCAATATTTGAGCTAGTATCAGCAGTGATAGACTTGTAAGTATTAAGATAACTATCAAATTATTAGATATAATTATGGAATCGCCTTTTTTGGCAAGATATTTTGGGGCTCAGACCTTTTTTTTAATAATTCTACTACTAATTAAAACATCTTTTAAAGCAATGGTTCGATTTCGTTAGGCCATCTGTTTGTTTATATATAAATTATGTGTTTTGTATCTTTGAGTTGGTCTACAAAGTTTTACTAAGATAGGTTTGAAATGTTTGGCAAAAGAAAAAAATAAGGCCTTTAAGAAAAATTTTGGGACAACTTGAAGTCGATCTTAAAAAACGCTTTTATTCATCGTGAGTTCCTCTATAACGTGGTAAAATGTTCTTTCATTCAGTTAAGTAGAAATAGTTATAAACTCAATTTACAATTATTGCAAATTGGCGCTCCAGATGGTAGTCATAGAAGAAGGGCACACTGCTGCTGATGATGCTGTTTTACGCCTGATTTCGCACACTCCGGCATCCCACGTTTCTGGTACTGAATTGCAATTTAAAATAGTACGATACCTGGAGATTTCCTGCATTTACATTTACTGAAATTTATCGGTGGGAGGGGGGAGGAGTACATTTCGACAACTTTATAATAATCACAATGTAATTATCATAAATCATAAGAATACTGTAGATAACTAAATATACGTTTCTAAATAATTAAACAATAAAAATAATTGAACATATACCACTAAAGCAGTTCTTAATACTTTTATAGTACCACACTATATCGAAATAAGAAATACTTAGCAAACAACGTATTATAGGTTGGCTCAGTTTTCCTGTTACCCCGACTGAATGGAGCAGTTTACCTGGGATTTCTTCAAGGGATGTAGCATGAGTTGCTAGGATTGTTCCTTTAGAGATTCGAAGAGACATGATTTACCAGTACGATGGTGCACCCTCACATTTTTCAGTCAATGTCAGAGTACTCCTAGACCAAATTTATTCAGACCCCTGGATTGGAAAAAATAGCCCCATGCACTGGCCTGTCCAATCTCCTGATATAACCCCATAAGATTACTTTTACTAGAGAGATCGTGTACATAACACCGACAAACTGCGGAGGAGACTGCCAATAACGAATCGTCAAAGCCTTAGACAAAGTACGGGAAAGACGACATGTTAAAAGAGCAGTTAAAAACATGACACAAAAAGCTACTCTGGTGGTCGAAAATAACGGTAGGCACATAGAACACCTGTGGTAGTATTAAAATAAAATGATAAAAAACACTAAAAAGTATGAATTTATTTATTTAACACAGATTTTGTGCAATATCATCCAAACTATGTTAAAACTAATATGAGAGACATGGTTAAATCTTAAGAATCAGCTTATTACGCACCAGGGCTTATTTACAATCCGTTGAACAATTCACATAAAAATTGAAAAAAAAAAAAAAATGTTATTTAGCACCATTGATTTGCGCCTTTCTGAGTCATAAGACAAATTCAATTATTAAATCAGTAAAGTGTGGAGTAATGCTAGATACCTCATTTATCGATTAGGAAATCAGAGAATAACAACAAAATTTTCAAACGCTACTGTTTTGCAGCTTTCCTAAATATTATTCGAAAAAAAAGAATCATCATTTGATTGGCTGAGCACAGACTTGCCCGAAACCTTATGAATCATCAATTAATGAATCAAAAAATAACAGTTAATTTTTTTAGCATGGACATTTTGTGGCCATCCTAATAGTCAGTTTGAAAAAACAAAATCATTTAATGAGCTGAGCACAGAGACTAGCCCCCAACTTACTAATTCTTTCGCAATCAAAACAAAAACAAAAATGTTTTTCAGCACCATTGTTTTACTGCTTTCCCAGATATTACTCCAAGAAAAATAGGTGTGGGTCTCGAGATCACCGACAGATGTGAAACATCAAAGAACACGTCATTGATATCGATAACATTTAATTATCTATGATAAAAAAGTAATTTTTTTTTTTACCCTAAAAAATTTTAATTTTATATTTTTAATGAAAAAACAGTTTATTTATCAATATGCGTTTTTATCAGTAAATATTATAGGTTAGGAAAAAACGAATAACAAATAATGTTCAAACTTTTTAATCATGTACAAAAAAAACGAGTAAGAACAACGGTACATGGCAAAGAGTATCTAAACTACCTACCGACACACAGGTACATGCCCATGTTCAACAGTACGTTCATGTATATTACTTTCTCTGTCTCTCTCCTCTCTGTCTCTTTTCGCTTACCTGTACGTAATTGTACACGTGCACGAGCGTCGTTGGTTCTTTACTGAAAACGGGTTAACATGCAGAAATTGAGTGAACAGAATTGGAAGATCCCGGAAAAACTTTTAATTACAGTGTAATTTTCATATTATAAAATAATCATGTTCACCAAGAAGGAATTTGTAAAAAATAGAAAAAATAATACTAATTTTAAAATTAATTCATCGTTTTCTACCAGAGCAAAATATTGACAAAAGCAATCATAAGGACCTATAGGTATACCTGTATGAATACAATAGAGATGATGGTGATAGAAAGATAGAGAGAGAGAGAGAGAGAGAGAGAGAGAGAGAGAGAGAGAGAGAGAGAGAGATAGGAGACGATAAATGGCTCTTTCTATCTCACTCTTACAGGTACTGCCAAAATGCATGTTTCATTTTTTTTCTTAACATTTTGCGCTTGTCGAAATAAAAAAAAGTGCCTATTGATAGAAAATTTTTAGCCCTAAACGCGGATATTTTTTTTTTTTGCATCTCAAACCATTATCAGATATAAGCAAAACGAACTTTTATTTAACTTTATTCAATCACTTAAAAGTAATAATTACTATTTTATTTGCCGTTAGTGGGTTGAATTAAATATTATATAATTAACGCCAAATCATCGATTAATTTTTCTAATTCAGAAGTTTCTCTGTTGGTATCTATAAGTAATAACAACAGAAATCAGGTATGCGTGATGCATAGCATAACGGATAAGGTCCTCAACTACCAATCCGAAGTTTGGGGGTTTGATTCTCGGAGTCAGAACAATTGAAAATTTTTTCCACCCAAATATTTGTATGTAATAAGTATATGCTCAATCGTATTTACTTACATATAAATATATATATATATACAATTTATGCATGAAATAAATGATATTTAATTACTTCTATACAGCTATACATACGTAATATACGGTTAGTACGCAATGGTACACTTTAATATGAAAAAGGCTATATATAAACGTCAGTTATATAGTTACCGTATAGACGTATATATAGATATATACGTTTTACTGCATGTATACATTTAGAGAGAGAGAGAAAGGTGGGGGGAGAGGACTGCTCAGTGGTGGGGTGAACAGCACCAGAGGAGTGGACCAGACTTTTCGTTGCACATTTCCCCTCAAGCGGCTGTTCACTGCCCGCCATAAAATGTTTCACATCAAAAAGTGTGAGGTGACAAGCATATTTTTATTAATTTTTTATTTAAACATTAAAATATACCACCAAACCGAAGCTATTGTTGATTTCAATTCACGACGAAATGTTGAAGCACCTTAATATCTAAACGTATGATATGGAGATACACTTTATACTAGAGCTCACAACTATTCTATCTGAGCCATCTAATCAAAGCCACCGATACCACTGCTCCTCTAAAGGGTATGAACGGCTCATGCCAGCCCATGTAAATCAATTTTGCTTGCAGCAACGAGTCTGGAAACTTGTCTGTGGAGCTCTGCTCTTCAAAACGCTATTGTATATTCATTGGATACCACAATAAATGGCGAAATTATTTCTATGTATTTGATTGTGACTTTTAATATTATACCTTGCATGTTATACACTACCCTAGCAAGACGAGCGCAAAGATGCTAATATAGTTTCCTAGCTTTCCCCGTTCACCAGTAGCTACTCTCTTATGTTAAGTGGGTAAAGAGCGGATTTCCGAGGCAGTGCGAACCAGACCAATTCTCTAGATAAGGTAGCTGGTGAAGCACTAGATCTTCAAGGCAGTACGAACTGGAGAAATTCTGGTGCATTGGCGAATTATCGCATCCAAAGGTAGCACAAGAGGGTAGGTAATTTGTACATAGTAGTGTAAGTAATCCTGAGGACGTTGTGCATCGCGAGTCAGGAGCATTAACAATCTCACTGCGTCTATACACACTGTCACTGAGGTTACTCGTAATACATGTTGGATGCACTTCAAATCCAGCGTCGTAACTACGAATCCTCATTGCCTCCTACCTTTCTTAAAAATGTATCCCAGAAATACTAAAACACATGAACATATGACGTCATCTACAAGAACTCTACTGTGAAAGTATTAATTATGTTCTTATAAATATGTCTATACATAATCATGATCCTTTAAAATGTTTTTCAGCACCGCTGATTGTGGATTTTAAAGAAATTACTAAAAGAAAATGGAAATTATTCAATTAGCTACGCATAGAGGGTTGCCTGCAACTTTACTAATCACCAATTTGTCAACACAAAAAAACACAGCTACGTTTTTTAGCGTCATTATTTTTTAGCCTCTCTAGTTGTTACTTAACAAACAGAAAAATCATTCAATCAGCAAAGTTTAAGGTTTTGGTTTTAACCATAATGATAACAATGGGAAAATTAAAGAGAAATGATAAATTTTTTTGCCGATGTTTCGCGACCTTTTTGATCATGACTTTAAGAAAAATACAATTATTCTATTATCGAAGCAGAGAGGTTTCCTCACTACCTTCTTCATAATAGTGGTAAAATGGTAAAACCAAAGAAAAACGAGAAAATTTTTTAGTACCGATGTTTTACGGCTCTTAATTTATTTCTTGCTGAAAAAGAAACAGTAAAACCGATTAGCTCAGTAAGCACCGGAGTTTGTTCAAAATCTGTTTAATAAATAATGAAAAAACTGAATGGAAAGAACAAAGTTTTGCAACGCTAATATGTTGCAGCTTTCCAATTTTGTTGTTGTTGTTTTTCTTTTTTTGTTTTCATTTCTTAACAAGGTTACTACGATAGTCTGCTGGCGTAGTCACCCGGGCCATCCACTCACTTCGTGTATGTGGAAGTGTATTGCTGCACCCATTTACCAATCACCTAACTAATGTCATACTCATCATTCCATGGATACAGTGGAATATCTCAGGTGAACACCTTGCCAGTTAAGCTGGCAATATCTGCACCAATGGTGCTTTGGGTCACAAAAAAAATTCCCATATTTTTTTTAGTATGCGTAAGATCATGCCCTATTGTCATGTTATATACCAATCACATATCACTACTCCAACAGATCTTGAAAACAATAAAAGAGTCGAACAAGCTACTTACGGCTAAAGAGCTGATGAAAATTCAAGAAGCGAAACTACAACTGCCAGCTCTAGCAGACGGTATCTCCTCTGGTTCTCGACAGCTGCACGCAGCAAGCCGAGGAGAAGATATGGCCATACCATCACCAGCTCCAGTAGACGCTCACTCCTCCGATTCTCGACAGCTGCATGCAGCAGGTCGAGGAAAAGACGTTGCCGTGTCATAGCTAGCTTTAACAAACGCGCGCTGCTCTGGTTCTCGAGAGCTGCACGTAGCAGGCTGAGGAGAAAACGTGGCCATACGATCACCAGCTCTAGCAGGTGCGCACTCCTCCAGTTTTCAACAGCTGCATGCAGCAGGCCGAGGAGAAGATGTGGCAATACCATCGCCAGCTCCAGCAGATGCGCGCTTCTTCAGTTCTCGACAGCTGCACGCAGCAGGCCGAGGAGAAGATGTGGCTATACCACAGCTAACTCCCAAGCACCATACCCAAGTGTCTAATTGATTGCTTGGACATAGAGAGCAAGAATCTACCGTGAGACGTCCCTTAACCGCTGCTGAAGTTGAGTTAAGAAGATCTTCAAGAGTCATTAAAGCACTAAAAAAGCTGATCTTATAATTAAAATTATGTGTAATATCTGTTCTTTAAACGTTTATTAAATTATTTTATCATTCAAAGCCTCTACAAGTGCCATTGTATAAAATGACAAAATATTGTATATAAAATCAGGTACATATTCTTTTCTTAAATTATTTTAGAATTCAAAGCCTCTACAAGTGCCATTGTATAAAATGACAAAATATTGTATATAAAATCAGGTACATATTCTTTTCTTAAATAGCATAAGTCATTAAAAAAATCAATATGTTTTTTTAAGAAGTCTAAAAAATCTTCAGTATAAAAATTGTGAGGCTGCTTAGGCTAAAGCTTTTGCCGGAGGGCCACTCATCCCTCTTTCACGGTGGAAATTTTCCTTCGTCTGATCGAAAGCCTAGCTTAACTACTGCCGTGGACAATTTTCATACGCTTTCCTGGGAGCCTCTAGATCTTATTGCATGGCTTTTCTTTGCATCCCCACTTGCACCGAAAAATCTCCGGTTCTTGAAGCGCTTGGCTCGATCTTCGACCTGAGGTATATTTTTTACCCACGGAATTACTCGGCAGTAGTATTTCTGTCACGTTCGTTGTAGCCGTCACGTTTCACACCTTCTATACGATCGCATGCTTTGTTAAACGCTATATGTACCGCAATTTCAAAGCCGCTCTTGTCGTTGCTATGATATTTTCCATCCCAATAGCGGCCTTCCGTGGAAACGAATTGAAAGCCTGCCTAGGCGAGCTATAAATGGGGGGAACGCCGCAAACACCAGACCACGGTACATGTGTACGTTATATAACGCACTTTAGGCTCCGTTGCTACGCAAACGTGTTTTCTTGGAAAGAAATTGTCCCTCTATACACGAGTGCACCGATTTTGGGATTGAGCTTAAATATCACAAGCTGGCGCTAACGGAAAAAAAAATCAGTACAATATCATAAAAATTAATTTTTTAAGTGGAACTGATTTGATGTAATAAAATTGAATTTAAAAAAGAATTATTCTGTATACAAACAAATGCAAAATATTATTTACTGCATTGTATCATTAATTTAATTGAGATTGTTCGATACTCAAATCACTTTAAGCAGCAATGTTTGTCAATATTAATGTTTTACACTTTTAGTTCGTATTCTTATTATTAAGAGCTGGTAATTGTTATACGTAATGGATAATTAACGAGAACTTGATCATGAGCGAAGACATTTGCGTATTTTGGAATGTATTTTTGAGATACGCGTGAATGGGATAACTAATTTCAAAGCGGCTATGAGATTGTACCAACCAAGATTCCCAGAAATCTACTACCCTACAAGAGCTACATTTCGCAAGTAAGTAAAAAAAATGCTTTGTATTTAATATGAAACAGAATGTCAAAGTTAATTATTAAGTTCAACATTTAACCATGCATTTTTTGCAACATACAAATACATACTCTTTTAATGTTTCTTATTGTTGTCGATAAATAAACAGTGACAATATAAAATAAGGATTTAAAATATTATTCTAACTGAGGAAATTGTTATTTTGCTAGTCTTCTTTTGGGTGTTGTGAACAATTAACGGTATAAAAATTATTGGGTATTTCACTGTAACCTAACCATCCATAATGTTTAAACAAATTCACTAGCAGATCGTTTTAAGAGAAGATCGTTTTACCGGCAGATCGTATTACGAGCAGATTGTTGTGCTGGTGAATCGTTTCATCGACGGATAAATTTATGAGTGGATAGCTTTCTGAGCAGATCGTTACACCGGTCAGTCATTTCATAGGCGGATCGTTTTACGAGAAGATCGTTAAACCAGCAGATCATTTTATAGGCGCATCATTCAACAGGCAGATCGTTTGACGAGAAGATCGTTTTACGGGCGAATCGTATTACGAGCAGATTGTTACACCAGTGGATCGTTTCACAGGCAGATCGATACACTAGCAGATCGTTTTACGAGAAGATCGTTAAACTGGCAGATCAGTTTATAGACGCATCATTTAACAGGCACATCGTTTTACGGGTGAATCGTATTACGAGCAGATCGTTTCACAGGTGGATCGATATACTACCAGATCGTTCTATGAGAAGATAAAAGCCCAGCTAATATCTCAGATAAGCTCGACTCGTCGTCTGAAGTCAAAGTTTCCCGTACGAGGACCTTTGATATATATTTTTTTTGCAAGAAACATTATCTAATAAATCCAGGTCTTCTTGATTTCTAGCCGTACCCATCTGATATCTCCGATTTGATTAACTCGTAGTCAAAAGTCAAAGATTCCTGCGTGGGGACCTTTGATAACGTATTTCTTTGCGTGAAACACGGTAAAGCGATCCTAGTTTGAGCAGGACTTTAAACCGCGCTCCAGTTGATATCTGCTCAAGTAGTATGAGCAAAATTTTAGTCACAATTTAGCAATTATTTGCTAAATTCTCGTGTTAAAGCCCAATGTCGAAGTTTTCCGCGCGGTGATCTCCGATAACGTGTTTCTTTGAGAGAAACACGGCCAGAAAAGTTTATTGTGGGCCAATTTTCAACAGTGCTCGGCTGTTATCTACTACAAGTTCAACTTTTGGCCAAACGTAAAAATGTACCGAATCGAGATCGTTCGCTAAACTTATTCTTTGGGAGAAAACTGTCAAATAAGATTTTGAGAAAAAGTCGTGTTCTATTAATATTCTTGGATGCCCTATCGACTACGAGTATAGGTATAAGTTTCAAGCTCTTATTACCAAATAATAATTAAAATTTTTTTAATTTTATAGTATGTAGGCGCATAACGAAAGGTGCAGGATAGAAATGAATCATTCTTAATAAATATTTTATTTATTATTCAATGTTGACTCAAGTTTCAAAGTAGTCAAGTTTATGAAATATGTACACAAATAACTTCATGTGCNGGGAGAAAACTGTCAAATAAGATTTTGAGAAAAAGTCGTGTTCTATTAATATTCTTGGATGCCCTATCGACTACGAGTATAGGTATAAGTTTCAAGCTCTTATTACCAAATAATAATTAAAATTTTTTTAATTTTATAGTATGTAGGCGCATAACGAAAGCTGCAACTATCAACTTATCTGTGTTTTTTTTTTTTTCTTCAAGAGCAGATTAACATAAAATACGCTTCCTACCTATGAATCCAGGGTGCTTTTCATACTTGCAAAATGTGTACAGAAAGATATCGTGTATTACCAATTATAGAGGGCGATTTTTTCCTTTCGAGCAGGCTTACAATATTTGCACATAGTAGTAAAAGATTTATGGCGTTTGGTTTTTTTTTGTTTCTCGCAAGTTCGTACAAAATAACAGTGCCTGCTGAATGATCTGAAGCGCTCCGATTTCTTATGAGAATTGTCGCTAACACCTACTTGACCAGTGACGCTATTTTTTCTCGAGAGCAGGTATTAAATGAAAGTGCTATTCATGAAAGGACACAAAAAGATTTTTCCCTATCAAATCAGTGAATTGGCACATCACTAATAAACAAATGACTTACAGCGCTCACTGCTTTTGCGAGGAGTAACAAACCGAAAGCGCCAACCACAATTTTTGGCGCTATCTCTTTATTTGCGAGTAGGTAAAATACAAATAATTATTATTTTCTAAAAAACAAATATTCAAGTATGCTCTTATCAAAAATGCATTGGATTCGTTTCTATAGCAATGAACCGTAAAGAGAGAATGTTTGCAAAAAAATCAGTAACGTCATTATTTTTTATTGCTCGTGTCCGAAATGGTTAACTCCGAGGTGACTTGGCATGGGCTTTCCTCAAAAAAGCACGCTGGAATACTTATTAAGCTACAAAGACATTTGATTAAGCGCGGCCGATCAGTCGATATTTGGACTTGTGATTCAGAACGGGGGAGACAAGTCGTGCGGCTGGCTTACGATAAGTCGATCGCCCAGGTCAAAGGCGCTGGGACGTTAGCTATAATTAGTTTCAAAACTGTCGTCACACAGCATTTTAACTACTTTACGGAAACGGCGTTGGACCATTGTAATAAAAACATCCTAGCCTTAGCGTGGAGTTTTGCGTGGGTATAACGTATAAGTGACCTTATAAAAATTTTTATTTAACATTTTACATAACATTTCAGAGATGTATCACCAACTATACCTTTTACATCGTGTGTGAACCCCAACCAACATACATCAGCAAAATTTTGTAATATTTTGCATAACGATGGAGAGCAGATGATACCCATTAAAGAATTAAAATCCATGAAAAGTAAGAGCTCTGCCAGTAAAGACAGAATAAAGTCTGTAAGACAGTTGTTGACGTTTACCAAAAAGGACAAAGAGATTGTAACTCAATAGGTCAAAACATATTATAAAGATGCTTCCATTGAATGGATAGATAATGCAACTCGACGTTTAAAAAATATTATGTATGTGTGCATTTTCTAATAGAAAATATTTATTGCATTTGTGCATACACCTTCGTGCGCATTTTACTGCATTTTTATACTTTCACCATCATGTTACAGAGGGTATAACGTCAAACAGGGTGCAAACGATGAAATTATGCCAGCTCCACGTATGACAGAAGGTCCTCAGGAATTTAAACATGATAATTTATTAATGATTTCCGATACTGATGAAAGTTTAGACGAAGAAGCTCCTTCTGAAGAAGAGCATTTGGATAAACTTGGAGATATTCCAGTAAAGCGCATTGCACAATCACGATCAAGGTGTGTTGAATGTGGAGCATTGAGCCAGTCGTGCAACTCAACGCAGCGGTTTACAATTGGTTAAAAAAGTTGATTCCTTGTGTTGTTGATAATGTTTAATAAGAAGGAATTCTGATAAGTAATTTTCATGCTTTCATTATTGTGTCTTACTTGCTAAAGTAAAAAAAAAAAATTTTTGAGAGTGGGACTTATTTATCAGGAATATGCATCGGCTATATGCCGCATGTCGAGGAGCCTCTACGCACCCACCCACCGCTACGGAACAAACGACCAAACCTCCTTAATTGCGGGACCTCAATCTGACAAATTTAACATTATATCGAAAATGTTCTCACAAATGCATGGAATTGAGCTTGTGTGTTCCAATTCAAAATTTTTACATTTTACGAAGGTGCAGGATGTTGCAGGAATTTCTTTCTATTTTTCCATCATCATTTCCTATTGCTACAGGTTCACGAATTTGTAAGTACGATCTTTCCAAAATAAAACCTAAGAGCTCGTTACGCTAAGAAATGTAATATATCTTTCCGAAGCGTTTGGTTATCAACTCGAAAGATGATTGGTTAAAATAGCTTTTTTGTACATAATACGAGCGCAGGGGTGAAGTTAAATTTTAATTTGGTGCGTTACAATCTCAATTTTTTGACGCACTTATAAGAGCTGGTAACGTTCCTTTTTTTGACTAAGAGCCCGTAATGCTCCCTGTAACGATTCAAAACGCATTGTATTTTCGGTTATTGTTAAATTATTTTAAATTATTAGGATTTTTCTCGTGCAGATCCAGCAGAGCTCACAAAATTGTAGCTTTTTTGGGCATGGACAAAACCAAAAAAATATTTTAACAATATACAACTCATTTAAAGTGTTTGTCTAATCCTGACCTTCAAATATGCCAGTTCTTTTAAGATGACCCAGGTATATCCACACGATCTAAACAGTTTTTATCGTTGCTGCATTTTTGTGTTTTCCACACCTCTCTGAACTTTCCCCGCTGAATGTGATGAACGTCCTTAATCTTTGTTTAACGTTGGATTATCGACTTGGATAGTAGATTTTACAATTGATAAAAGTACATTAAATGAATATGAAAATGAAGTAAAACTTTCATGAAGAGCACATTCATCTCAGTTGTTATGAGAATTTATTAAAATCTGTAGAGCACTATTTTTGAAAATTAAAATAAGAAAGTTGTCGTAAAAATTTTTTTCTTGCAAATCTACTGGAGCCCACAAAATTATAGCTTGTTTTGGGCATGGAATATTCTTGGATGCCCTATCGACTACGAGTATAGGTATAAGTTTCAAGCTCTTATTACCAAATAATAATTAAAATTTTTTTAATTTTATAGTATGTAGGCGCATAACGAAAGCTGCAACTATCAACTTATCTGTGTTTTTTTTTTTTTCTTCAAGAGCAGATTAACATAAAATACGCTTCCNCTCTATAAGAATAAGTACTACATTCATGTAGTTGAGTAAAACAAAAACTTGAAAAACGAGTAAAAAAAAAAAAAAGTAAATAGTTTAGTACTCACGATGGTTGAACTTCGTGAGTACTGTATTTATGCACGACGTTCTCACGAAGTTCAACCATCGTGAGTACTAAACTACTTATTAAACAACTTACTTACTAAACTACTTGTTAAACACGTCTAAACAACTATGTACCTTCGCTATTTAAACTGCGATTTTCTTCATGTGCTGCGATAAACAAAACAAGCTTTTTAATCACAAGTTTGCCACTACTTCGTATATGACCCTTTTCTGCTAGCTTAAAACTGTTTTTTTTTCGTATTGCGAGAAAATACCTTTTTTTGTTTATCGCAGCACTTGAAGACAATCACAGTTTAAACAGCGAAGACATATAGTTGTATTGACGTGTATAACCTAAGCCAGTGAGTACTTTTAATATTGAACGATGGATTTTATTAAATTGTTTGTTTACATGAAAGTATAATAATTGTTCTCTTTTCATAGAATAATGTAGCAAGTGTACTACAAAATCATGTACTGTCACAGTTGAACGTGGTACAAAAATGTAGTGCAGGGTGACCTTAGCAAGCGGTGAAAGATTAAGCCCACGTTGTATCAAGAGGAAATTATTTATGGAGGAGAGAATGTTAGATGTTACCAAGAGACTGATTCAACAGCACGTTTCTGCAAAACTTGGATTAAAAATTTCCATGAGTCGTCTACGTAAGAAACATTTGTTTTCCAAATTTTTTTTATATTTTAAAATCTTGTGCCACATAAAAGAAAATTTTTTTTACAAGCACAAAATTATCCAACCAACATTCCTTCCGGGAAAATTATAAGTATGTGACCTATTGATGTTTATGTAAATAATTTTTGTAAAAACAATAAAATAAAATACAGTCTTATTACTACAATGTGTACATTCTTAAGAACGATAACACTAAAGATAGGAACGTTCCATAAACGAAAATAAAATAATCACTTTGAAATAATCTAAATATATCACAAATCACTTCAAAATAATGTTACTAATTGAGAATGACATATTTAAGTCCAATTAGAATTAATTAATCGTGATGATACCCTGACATAAAAATCTCGTACGTACTAATTCCAATTTTTGGCTTTTGTTACTCAAAATTCAGAAAAAAGGCCCTAATAATAATATTACACATTGTTTATTATAATATAAAAAATTTATCAAAATCAGATAACCAGAAAAAAAACTAAACGGTGGATAATTTTTCATCGATTTTCCACCATTTGTATGAGTAGAAAACACCCAAAATCTGACTTCTGAAAACAACTTGAAAAAATGTTTGAGTAATAAATATTAACTTACAAAATGTAGGATGGAACTTTTGTCAACAAAAGTGTTATAAATTTTATATGAATAAACTTGTTTTTCACAGCATTATGGTTTAAGGTTTTGAGAAGGGCTATGCGAAGGGAAAGTTTCAGATGATAATTTCAAGTTTAAAAAATTCTAGAAACAAATGTGTAAAAACGTATCTCTCCGTGTGAATCTCTCGTTTTTCTGCAATACGCTTAGCATAGAACCTGCTGGCGACTTTTTCAATACATCACTTTTAGTCCAATCAATAGGTAACGGCCAAATGTTAAATTTCCCAAAATTTTTAACATCAAACAAAAAATATGATCGTATAGGAAACAAAATTCTAAGAAAGATAGCTTTTTTGTCTACCTTCTCGCGAATGGTGAACTTAACCTAAAAAATTCGTAAAGTCAAAAAAAAACGGTTTTTTGCAAAAAAAAAAAAAAAACTAAGGCTCGTAGAGGAAAAAGTTAAATAAGAAAGTTGTAGATATTAAAAAAACACATCGATCCTTTTTTATTTTATATCGATCCGTCCATTACTTTTCGAGATATATCGGAAAAACCGTTAAAAATCGAACATTATTATTTTTGCTGTACCTTTCGCAAATTAACGTTTAGGAAATTGTTTCTCACTGAAAATATAGCCCTTGGCGAGCCAAAAAAGATGCATTTTTAAAAATTAAAAAATATTGGTAATTTTTCGAGATATATCGATTTTTCGAAAAAAAGATCGTCTCAAAAATCGGTTCCTCTTGCCCGAGGGCTTATCCTACAGAAACGAATCGGGGCTCATTTTTTTCATTAAGAGTTGTACTTTTGTGCCAGAAAAAAATCGTAACGATTTTTTTATATTTAAGGCTCCAAAAACCTATTAAAAAAATTTTGGTCACTTTTTTCTTTGATAATTTTGTCAACTATTAATCCTCAATAAAGTCTATTGCATACCTTGATTGCTGGCATTTTTACGCGTATTAAAAAAAAAAAAATATTGCTCTACAACCTTCTGGTGCCAAGATAATTTTTTTTTTTCAAAAATTCCAGAGGGCGCTAGTTACGTGCTACAGCGTCCATTCTTACGGAAAATAAACTTGAATGCTTATATTTTCAATAAAAAAATAGATGAACTCATTCCATTGGCTTTTAACATATTTTAACAAATTCCAAAATTCAGCGTGCGAGCGCGCCGCGAGCGGGCCGTGGCGTGGGGATACCGGGCTCGGCCGCTTCGTAAACTGAATTCGCGCGTTCAAAATCGTTCGCGCTCTCAAAATTTTTGATAACTCGACTTCTAAATGACGTACAAAAATCCTTTTGTACTTAATCTGGGGTAGCTCGACGAGATAAATCTGAATATGACAATCGAATTTGTTTATTTAATAAATTAGACCCCGAAATATTTTTATAAACATTTTTTTTTTTTTTATATTTTAAGATATTGTTAGGTTGTTTATAATAAAAAACAATTTTAATCAAATAAAATTTATTATCGTCCGATAATAAAAATGATTACAACTTTTACATACAATAATAAAATACAGGAAATTTTGATTAGAATTATTTTTCGACTCTTCTTTTTTCCGTTTCAATGCTTTCTTTGGATTCGTTGTCTACTATCACGCTTTCTTCCTCTTCCTGAATGCTCATACTTTCATCATTATTTTCCTCGTCATTTTCTTTAAGAATTACTTCCAAAATAATTTAGGATCGTCATCAATTTGAACTACAGGAGTTTCGAAGTTATCGCATTGGGTTGCATCACAACTTACACTAACGGACGTACATTTACGAAAGTTTTTTTTACATCCACAGGCTTTAGTTTTACAACCACTAGTGCAACTACACGATATTTTTTTAAATATTGCCTCTGGTAATAAAGGTGCCTCAGTGGAAACAGGGATTAATATATTGTCAGCCGTCTTCCACCCCCATTGAGTTACGATGTTGTCTTTACCTATCCATTTTTGTAATTGTAAGTAAACTGGGAAAGCGTGAAGTTGTGCGGCTCCTTCGGTCGGGGAAGACATTCTAATTTAAATGATACTCGAGCAGTGGATCGTTTAAAACATACAAAACGGTGTTCGTTTAGAGTACCTTCTGTTTTATTGCAATACAGTAAAGAAATTATTTAGCACATATTTTTAGGAATTTCTTATCGAGAAGCATCTTTTTGATAAAAAATGTCTATTAAATTAGGGTGCTTTTTATGAGAATGGAATATTTTTTTTATTTTATTTTTTCCTTCCTTATAGAAGGAAGATACTGTATCACAACCCGATGCGGCATGGAAAAACGTTACGTATTTTTGCAATTCAGGATACTTAAAGCTGCTGTTAGTATACCATCGATCTGTGTCACGCCCTCTTCCTTTTTTCAAAAAAAAAATCTGTCTTGTAACTGAACTTCATTGCGTTAAAAGTACAAGTAAATCAATATCTTCTCCAACTACTATCACTGCCCTAGTTACTGAAGTCAGTTTTATTGCAGTTTGAACAATAACTGAATCTGCATCGTCTGGTTCAAATCTTTCCAAAACGATTAGTCTAGACTTTCGAAATTATAGTTAAAGCAAATAAAACAATAAAGCGTTTAAATGCATATTACAGCACAACTGTAATTTATGATTATATAAACAAATATTATTGAACTAAAATGCCATGAGTTCCTGTAATAAAGAAAACGTTGAATTTTAAGTACGATTTAATGAGGGTAATGCTGCTTTCTATCATAAACAGTCTAACAATATCTTAAAATATATATTAAAAAAAAAAAAAAATTGTTTATAAAAATATTTCGGGGTCTAATTTATTAAATAAACAAATTCGATTGTCATATTCAGATTTATCTCGTCGAGCTACCCCAGATTAAGTACAAAAGGATTTTTGTACGTCATTTAGAAGTCGAGTTATTAAAAATTTTGAGAGCGCGAACGATTTTAAACGCGCGGATTCAGTTTCCGAAGCGGCCGAGCCCGGTATCCCCACTCCACGGCCCGCTCGCACGCTGAATTTTGGAATTTGTTAAAATATGTTAAAAGCCAATGGAATGAGTTCATCTATTTTTTTATTGAAAATAAAAGCATTCAATTTTATTTTCCGTAAGAATGGACGCTGTAGCACGTAACTAGCGCCCTCTGGAATTGTTTGAAAAAAAAAAATTATCTTGGCACCAGAAGGTTGTAGAGCAATATTTTTTTTTTTAAATACGCGTAAAAATGCCAGCAATCAAGGTATGCAATAGACTTTATTGAGGATTAATAGTTGACAAAATTATCAAAGAAAAAAGTGACCGAAATTTTATAATAGGATTTTTGGAGCCTTAAATATAAAAAAATCGTCACGACTTTTTTCTGGCACAAAAGTACAACTCTTAATGAAAAAAATGAGCCCTGATTCGTTTCTGTAGGATAAGCCTTCGAGCAAGAGGAACCGATTTTTGAGACGATCTTTTTTTCGAAAAATCGATATATCTCGAAAAATTACCAATATTTTTTAATTTTTAAAAATGCATCTATTTTGGCTCGCCAAGGGCTATATTTTTAATGAGAAACAATTTCCTAAACGTTAATTTGCGAAAGGTACAGCAAAAATAAGAATGTTCGATTTTTAACGGTTTTTCCGATATATCTCGAAAAGTAATGGACGGATCGATATAAAATAAAAAAGGATCGATATTTTTTTTTAATATCTACAACTTTCTTATTTAATTTTTTCCTCTACGAACCTTAGTTTTTTTTTTTTTTTTTGCAAAAAACCGTTTTTTTTGACTTTACGAATTTTTTAGGTTAAGTTCACCATTCGCGAGAAGGTAGACAAAAAAGCTATCTTTCTTAGAATTTTTTTCCTATACGATCGTATTTTTTGTTTGCTGTTAAAAATTTTGGGGTGACCTTGTACCGATTGATTGGACTATTTAATTTTAATACTAATGAATCTTAACAATGTCTCTATGATTCCTTAAAAAAAACTGTTTTTATTTTTCGTTAAATAAGTTGTAAGGGCAAAAGTATTGTGTGTCAAAAATGATGGTTGATTTGTCTCAACAAAATATCGTTGCGAAATCGAGCTTTTTTAATTTTTACAAAAATTTGTCATAACTATCATCAAACAAATATTTCTGGAAGGAGACAGAACAGAAAAAGTTAATCGAACAATTCCCGTTTGGCAAATTTTGGCGTTGAGCCTCGAGTCGAGTTTTAAAAAACCGGCGGCTTCTGCTCCCCAAAAATTCAGCGAAAAAAAGTCGTCTCAACGTGTTTCTCATAAAAAAACAAGTTATTGAAGATTTCCGCGCGGGAAACTTTGACTTTAGACCACGAGCTGATTATATCAGAGATATCAGCAAGATACTGCTAAAAATCTGCAGGAACTGGTTTAATCTGACAGTTTTTCACACGAAAAAAAATCGAAGATCCCAGAGCAGGACACTTCGATGTTGGATTTTAAGACGAGACTTTAGCAGATAATTGCCAAATCGTGGCTAAAATTATGCACATACTACTTTAGCAGAAATTGGCTGGATCACGGCTTAAATTCTACACAAACTAGGATCGCTTTACCGTGTTTCCCGTAAAGAAGCACGTTATCCCCACGTGGAAATCTTTGACTTTTGACCAAGAGTCGATAATATCGGAGATATTACGTAGGTACCACTCAAAATCTAATTTGACAATTACCTCCCAACGAAAAAGTTCACTAAACAATCCCGGTTCCGTAAACTTTGACATTTGGCCATAGGTTAAACCTATAGTAGATAATAGCTTCGCACTGCTGAAAGTCTGCCCGAAATGAAGTTTTCTGACTGTGTTTTCCTCAAAGAAATACGTTACTAAAGATCCCCGCGCGGGAAACTTCGACGTTGGGCTTTGAGACAAGAAGTTAACAGATAATTACCAAATTGTGGCTAAAATTCTGCACATACTACTTTAGAAGAAATCAGCTGGATCGCGGTTAAAATTCTGCACAAACTAGGATAGTTTTACCGTGTTTCTCGCAAAAAAAGACGTTATTAAAGGTACCCACGCAGGAATCTTTGACTTGTGACTACGAGTTAATGAAATCAGAGATATCAGATGGGTACTGCTCAAAATCTTATTTGATAGTTCTCTCCCAACGAAAAAGTTCAGCGAACGGTTCCAGTTCGGTAAACTTTGATGTTTGGCCGAAAGGTAAACCTATAGTAGATAATAGCCGAGCACTATTAATAGTTGGCTCGCAATAAAGTTATCTGGCCGTGTTTCTCGCAAAGAAATACGTTATTGAAGATCCTCGCACGGAAAACTTTGACGTTGGGCTTTGAGAATCGTTGTGTTGGGGAATTGTTTTATCGACGGATAAATTGACGAGTGGATAGTTTTCTGAGCAGATCGTTACACCGGTCGGTCGTTTTATAGGCGGATCGTTCTACTAGCAGATCGTTACACCGGCAGATCAGTTAACAGGCAGATCGTTTCACGAGCAGATCGTTCCGCCGGTTGATCGTTTTACAGGGGGATTGTTTCACTAGCAGATCGTTGTGCTGACCTGCAGGGAAATAATTTAAAATATGGGCAGATGTAATATAATTTTAAAGCATACCCTAGTGGTATAATTTGCATCAGAACGTGTTTATGTACAGTTATCTGATCGGAGGAAGTGAATTTTAAGTCAAAATTACCAATACAATTTTTTTTCTTAGAAATAAAAATTATATTTTGAAAATTGTTGAACCTATGACAATTTAAGTAACACCACGAGAAAGCGCATCAAATTTTACCATAGAGGTACCAGTTTCAACCACATAGGACCAGTAGATATAAAATAAGAGGGAGCGCGCAGTGGCTCAGTCGGCTAGGTCGTGGATTGGCATGCGGGAGACCGTGGTTCGATTCCCGGCCAGTGCGACTTTTTCGGGTAAGTACCTCTGTGACTTCCACAAGTGCTTTTTCACCACGCAATGCTCCTCAAAGAGGGTTTAGGCGACTTTTTCGCAGCAAAAATTGCCTAATTTTCCCCTACCCCCCTCCCAGTAATGAGAGGCCTCCCATCCCTTCCCTTGTCTTTTTCCTAAGTGCTAAGTGCCCATAGTAGTGCCCTTATTAATGGAGCTGGACGTAGAGCACTATAATATAAAAAAAAAAAATAAAAATATAAAAAAATAAAAGAAAATAAGAGGGGGGTACATTATAAATAGTCACTTTGTATATATATACTTATTGGAGTGGAACAGTGGGGCAAAGGCGCAGGTTTGCTTTTGTTAGTGCCACTGTATTCAGGATTCACACACAAAACTGTTTGTATCCGTGTGTCAAAATTTACGTTACATTGTATATACATACACACACATATGTCTTTCTTTATTTTTTTATTTTTTTTTATATCGGGTTACCGCGACAGCCTATTGGCCCAGTCGCCAGGGCCACCCACTCACCACGTATGTGTGGGGGTGTATTGCCACACCCATTTACCCCAAATCTTCTCTTTACTTGATACCATACAAATCATATATCTTTCTTTATTATGTAGATATAAGTGTGTTTAATTCATCAAGTGGTAACCCTTCAATATTGTGCAAAATTTCCACTGTAACATTTATATAAATATTACCGTCCGATTTATCAACTCCTTTATCAATTGCACTATTTATACTGAAGTAAATTTTTGTTTCTCCAATTAATATTTTAAAAATTTTATCATTTAGTCAACAAGTGTACTCGTTATACGATCTTAGTACAACACTATTTATCAAATAATTATGGATATCAGAAAATATTTAAAAACATACATCATTTGACATCCAATTTTTAGGAAGATTTGAGGTTTTGATTTCCCCTTTCCTGATTTCCAATAAAGATTTTTTTAATCCTCTATTGATAAAAAGAATACTGATTTCTAATTTTAACATCTTGAATAAATGGTATTAAAAAAAAGGTTTAACAGTTTGTTCGATTATAGTTATTTTGTGACAGTTTTTTAGTAGTAGGAGAATCCGAAAAAATTGCTAGCTAAAATAATTAATTTATTCCAAAAATATTTTTCAGTTATACATAAATCTCTTAATATTCTGTCTACTACTGCCGATGCTTTTATTAAAACTATTCAAGCCTTATCCCAAAGAATTAAATCAACTTCTCTCAATTTTTTATATATGTTATTAAGATCTTAAGGAAGTCTGAAAGTTCTATAATTTGTAATTCCGTTTGAAAGAAAAATTGATGTTATGCTAGTCTATGCTATTAACAAAAATTTTTTATTCATAGAAATGATATAATGGATTAACTTTTTATGCAAAAAAGTTGTTCTCCACCCTCCCAGATCATCTATGAAGGAAATATTATTTTTTCGTTTGCAAATAATATTGAATTTTTTTTTTGGTCATCATTTGAATTTGTATAAATTAAGTTCAACTTTCCTTCACTGAAACGTTTGTTAATGTCTACATTGTTTCTTTCACTTTTTGTTGGTGTCGGTAAATTAAAGCACTTACACGATTTATATTCCGATTTAAAAATTTGAACAGTATGTGAAAGAGCTAAGTTACTTCAAGCATCAAACAAATTCTCTTTAAAAATTTCTAAAATTGATTCCATATCTTATTACCTTTAATATTTTCTAAAATTAAAAACCAAGTAAAAAATTATCCTAATTTGTATGGAAACATAACATTAATTGTTTCTTTAAAAAAGTCATCTACTTATTTATCTGTTAAACCCATTGCAATTGCAATATATTTTAACGTTTCACATGTTGTCCTTTGTATGTTCAAATATCTCTGAACAATATCAAACTAGTAACTTAATTAACAAGTTAAAAAAGAAGTCTTTTGAAAATGCAATGTTTAATCTAGTTTAATAATAACTTATCTATTCACTCTGTGCAAGTTAGTAGAGGGGAGGGCTGGCCACTTGTCACTTTTACATGTTGTCTTATGGAATTGTCCTGCAAATCCGCCAGTGGTGGCTGCGTCAACTAATTTTCTCCCATTTGACTTAACATGCAAAGTCCGGAAAAATGGTGGCAGCACTTAACTTGCGCACAGCGAATTGCAGTGTTTTTTCAATATATTTTTACTTATTTCATAAATTTATGATCTATCATTACAAATGCAGTATTCTGGAATGTTTACATACTTTTTGATTTTGCAAGGTTATCATATTTGTTTAATTTAAACCCAGCTGTTAGATGTGTTTTGTAGTTTTCTATAACATTTTTAATGTTATCTTATTTGAATATTAATTTTGGTTTGTTTTCATTATAAACAGCTAAATATACTACTGTATGACTTATACCATAAATTATAAATTCTTGAAATCTTTAAGTTTCTTCCATCAGACCCACATATCTACCATCAACGTAACTATTAATTTTATTAAATGTTTCTTCGTCTTTGTATTTAATTTTTGAATTTTGATCTACACTTTGCCCCTACATTTATATACATTGTTATAAATACATCTTATGCTTCAAATAGATGCACAGAACTCGACGTTAACACAACTTTTATATTATACTAACAAAAGTTCATTATACGGTACAACCATCGAATTATCCTTTAGATTTTTATCTTTCCTTCAAAGTTTATAAACGTGTTGTTCAGAAGTATTATTTTCTTTTGGATATTCGAGGTAATTTTTGATTAATTATACGAGGACTTTGTTGTGTATTAGATCCGTGAAGCATGTGTTTAATCGCTAATTTTGTAAGTTTTGTATTACCAGAAGAAATGTCAGCTGAAATAATTGCATTAATTAGTTCAGGTGTAATATTTTTTTACCAGGATGCAAAGTTACTAAAATATATGCATAAGGTAGACCACGTGTTTGGAACTCGATTGTGTAGACGTATGCTAAAACTTTACCAAATATATCATTTTGAATGATGTTATCAAAAACTGACATTAATTTCAAGTGAAATAGCTTCAATCCTTGCAATTTAGGGTGACATATTACTGTTATAAATACATCTGGTCAACCAAATTTTCTTGTAATAGACATGGCTTCTCAAAAATGTTTCGGCATACATCTTAGATTTTTGATATGTATAGATGGGAGCATGAAAATATTTCCAATTCTTTCTTTTCTCTTTTAAAAACGTTAAATGCACTACTTAAAATTAGAACTAAGAAACCGGGGTAACATTTCATTCTTATACATATCTCAAATAATTTAAACGGTTATGTTCTATCATCATGTAAAAACAAATAAAAAACTGATGTGTCAACCGTTGCCCATATAATAACAGATTAAAATTTATTTTTTTTGGTCTGTAAGACAGTCTGTGTAAATAATGTTGTAACATAGTTAGTTTTTCGCTTTCATTTAAGTAATTTTTTAAATTACCAGTTCTTTACCCTAAGCCTCCTAAGAAAAAAAAATGAAAGCACCATAGAATCGATATAATAAAATAGTTCATGTATAGTTGTAAAATATTTTTCCACGGAAGTATGGGGCATTTCACATAACACATTTTATCAAAACGTAAAAATTTTCACGTTAAATGAAGTTTTAACGTATACTATGAAAGACATTTTTTTTAATCTTTACATATCAATATGATTATAATAATAATAACAATAGTAATAATAAAAATAATGATAATTATTTTTAAAAAGTCAAAGCAAGATAAACTTTGTAATTAGGAATAGGGTAAAAACTAATTTCCACAACAATTATATATTAAAAAAAAAAGTTTTTTAACATTATTTGTGTCTATGAAGCTGATCCAGCTGCCTCATTGGAGGAGTGAAAATGATAAATATTGTATCATTTAAATAATATATTTTGAAAATATATAATAAAGTAAAAGTAAATTTTTGCGAAATGATTCTTTGAATATACATTAAGTTGATGTACATAAGCAAGCGATTAACTTTTTGTTAAACGAGCTCTACAACTTCAGTATTTTTTTTGTGCTGTTTTTGCATATATTTTGCTTTATAAAGCGTTTGCATTGCGACCTACAGCATAGTGTATGCTGCAAAAAAGTTATACTTCAATGAGATTTACGACTCTGTCTTAAAACGCGAACGTGTAAATGGTATCAAAAAAAATTATCGCAGAAAACTAGGAAGACATCCAACTAGAACTTACGAATAAAATGTTGACTTATTTGGATTCTAGTTAATTGAATTAGTCGAGAAACTTGATGACGTACATACATCCCTCCACACGTGCACTATGTAACCAACTAAAATCACCCTTATACTAAGTTAAAAGTTTATTTGAAATAAAAAATATACGAATTATAAGTGGTTACATTTTTTGCTCTGAAAAAATTGTAAGGCACTCTCAGATATTGCCCATACCTAAAAAGTGAGTATATTGAAGAACTATTATCATGTAAACATTTTAAAAGAATGCCATATTATAAAATTTAATGATAAAGTGGTCATTATTTGTTTAAGTTAAAAAACACAATTAAGAAGAACATTTAATTTCAAGAATAACCATAGGCACTTACGAAAACATTGAAAAATATTTTTAGAAGAATTAACTTAATATAAAATCATAAGGTTTTATATAACAACTTAAAAAAAAAAAAAAAATAAAAAATACCATTTTGATAATATTTTTGTAATGTATAATTTATAATCGTCATGACTTACATAATTTAGTAATAGTCAGTAAGATTACCAAAAACAAAAAAAAAACTTTTTGAATCAGTTTATAACTTAAAGTTACCCTTTGTTTATGGGGTGTTAGTGTGCGAAACGTATTTTTTTTTTATATTCGCATTCGCTTATTTCGAAAAAAATTTTTTTGCCTGTACTTAACGGCTTATCAGTTTTACATAGTACCTGTGTTAGAAATACATTGTAATCTTTATTATTTTTTGGCCAACAGAAACATTTATTTTTTCTCTCTAAAAATTTTACAAATAATGAATTTTTATCTAATTTTTCAATTTCTCCAGGCCACTTATCGTAAATTACTATCACCCACTCTCCACTTTAAACTTTTAACTGATTGAAACGGTGAAATATTATCTTTATTAACATTTACAACACTTTCTTTTACGTCATATGTTACTGTACTGTCAATTCGATAATGTGTACAACCAGTTTTAACTTTACAAATAGAGCACGACAAGTAGTTGAATGATAGGCTTTTGCTATTACATTTGGACCACATGACTTGATGAACTTTTGAAGTTCCTTAAACTGGTTTTAAATTATCAGGAACAAGAATATCAAAATTTTTAATGTCTTTTTCATCAATACGAAATGAATTTATTTTACTGTTTGATTTATTGATGCAGTCCACCATATCTTTTGCACATAAAATATCATGGCCAAAAGTCACATGTCTATCGCACATTTGTTTGACTGGGCCTTCAATCGCATCGGCTACAATTTTGCCATAACCAGCAGCTGTATAATTTCACGTAGCGCTTGATAGATTAAGTTTGTTACAGAAATAATGTAGGAGATAAAAATTTATTCTATTTTTCTACTGTGTCGATGGACCATCAGATTGAAAATGTATCGTTTTTATATCAGGCATTACTGATTGAATTTTTTCAAGTATTGGTCCCATAAGAGCCCATGCAGACTTTGCATCGTGTTGCAAATAATCTGACATAACGGAAAAAGATTCAAAAGATACATCATTTTTATCGTTTTCATAATAAAATCCACCTGTTTGCAAGGACATTTGTTTTTTGGAAGCACCAAAATAAGTGTAAGGAAAAAGAAGCGCGTAAAATTTCAAAATATCGAACAGCGATTAATTAACATGATTGTATAAGTGAGCTAAACCCTATTTAAGAAAGTAATCGTCATATAAACGGACCTCGTATTCGTGACCAGAGACTCCGAAAACCCCCGAGAGACGATTTCCGAAGCCAAATTATAATTTTTTAAATGATTTCCTGTAACTAGGGGTGGTTTTAGGGGTTAAAACCACCCCTGTACATAAATGAACCTCGAATTCATACTCAGCAACTCGAAAAACCTCCGAGAGACGATTTCTGCGTTGAAATAACAAATATTTTTTCAATAATTCTTGGTTTTGCACTTCATGGGGATGGTTTGGAGGAGTTAATTCACCCTTATTATTCAATATTTTAAGGTAACGCAAGGGTCAGTAGTGATTAATGTTCCTAAACGTCTACAGAATGCGGGATAATAAAATTATTTAAATCGGTGCTGTTCCAGAACTTTACATGTGACAGTTTTTCCGGCTTCTTTACTTTCGGTAATTAGATATTCATAATCTTGTGTGCCGTAAAAAACTGTGTCACAAAGCCTAAAGTTCTGGTACACGATTTTTCCCTTGTTTCTGGGGGTAGATAGAGCAAGAAAAAATTTATTTTAAAGGTGTGCCTTAAAAAAAAATTTAATTTTTGTTTTTTGACGCGTAAGGGGCAAATTTGGATTGGATTTCATCCTATACATAGTAGAAGACGTTAAAATTCAAAGTAAGATATGTTCAATATATTGCGAGGATAATCAAAAATTCATTAAATAGTTGCCTAGATGACTCGTGAGTTCGAAACAACTAGGCTTTGGAATTATTGGTAACACACATCTATGATAAAGTTATAAATTTTCCGGTATTACAAAGGCATGCTAATATGAATAAAATAATGATAATCATTCGATATTTTCAAAATTTTATGTCAGTGAACGTTAATTTGCTTTCTTCACGATGCTTTCTTTTTAAGAAAAATCTCTAGTAAGCGAACGCATTATTTAAAAACATTTTTATAAGTATGTTAGAAATTTATATGAAAAGTGCAAAAAAGTTTGACTTTCTTAATTTTCACCACCCACACAAAGCAGAAAATATTGCTGCAATAGTATTACCTTTCTCAGACACTAAAACTTAGTTTCTACAGATAAATTCGTGTAATGGCCTCTTTTGCGTACTTTTATTTCACATAAAATTTTTAAAAATTTCACAAAACAACTCACTTTTCATGAAGTTTGATGACTCGATGGACTATAGGTATATCGCGGCCATTTACTTTGAACACTACTATTTCTCCAACTTTTACTGATTCATCATGGTAGTTTGTTAAAAATAGTAAATCACCTCGATGAAAGGCTGGTTCCATGCTTCCACTGTAAATGTAAGTTCAAATCGCATAAGTTGTTGTATCGGGCCATTTTACATCAATTTTTATTTAAAAATATGAAATTAAATACATTATTTTGGATAAGTTATTAGAAAACATGGAATGATGAAATAAAACATATTTACAAAATAGAAATATTACTGAAAAACAAGTGTAAAGCATGTGTATATTTTTTATCACGTAACCTAAGTCACAAAGCCATGAAAAATAATGTACATGCTGATTTTGTTGACTTTGGCGATGCTTCTGCTACAGTAGTACGCGAAAAAATCTCGACAGTGATAAATAATATTCAAAAATAAAATGATGAAAAATGAAATAAAAAAAAAAAATCTTTAGTAAGTATGTTAAAGTAAAAATTCAAGAAGTGCATGAAAAAAATGATAAAAACGGTAAAAGCTCAGAATAAGGTGCAGCATAAAAAAATTTTTTTTTTTTTATTCAACAGCCGTTCTGGCGAATTGTGCGTCCAACGGCTCTGCATTACTGTGTTACTCTGCACGTCTATGCTATCGTCATTAGCATAGTGAAAATCCACTTCGAATCCAAGTTTTCTAAAAGTGCGAACCAAGTGAGTAAAGGCCAGGACTTGACCTTGTAAGCGTATATAACAAAGCCTCCCCCCCTCCAGAAATCAGAACCGTAGTCTAAACCAGTGCACTACTTAAGTCGCATGTAACATTATGAAAGCAGTGTATAAGGCACGGTACAAAGAGACGGTCAGTATAAGAGTAATAGCACCAGTGAGCCATGAGTAAATAAGAAACTGTTATTTAAAGCTGGAGCAACGTGTCACGTTACTATGAGCGCTGCATTACGTGGACTGAACAAAGATATAACTCAGTGCTTTTCTGCTCGTGGGACCACGGTGATTCCAAGGGCGCAAAGTTTGGCTTGAGGGCGCAAAGCGACAGTTACACTTTGGCTTATGGTAAGAGAAAACTTTTTTTCTAGCAACTTTAAATACTTGAGAGTATGTATTAACTACATTCAAATTAGTCTATCACTGATTTTTGAGGTATAACTCAGTTAGTAAGGTGTACGTGTATACTTACACTAATATTACACTGTGCACACTACTTTTTTCACTAACTTTTCCACGAAGGAGTATACTATTTCTTTTAGTAGGTAAACTACAAGGATTATAATGCATTAAGGAGGATAATTCAGTGAGGAGACTAATCCAGGTAGTGGACTCAAATCCTTACAGGGATTTTTCGGCCTGGTGGCCGCAAATGCCACTGCATTGAGAGTAGCACTACCATACTACCTTCACTCCTTACTGCGCACATTACTGCGCAGTAGCAGCAAACAGCACATAGGTGCTATTGGTACACAGTAGTTTCACTGCTGAACTTGCTACTCTCAGGTGTTCGCTCTCGCCTGATGTGGTCGTGCTGCCATAAAGTATGTGCATTGTATTGCTGCTGGTGTCGTCAGTGCCACTCTCAAGTATCTTCGACGTCATTTTCCTTGATATTTCTTACAATATTTCTTACTATAACATCTTTTACTTCTGTACCTACTTGGTCTCTTCAGTGGCTAATGTCAACCATGGCGTCGCCTCTTTGATCGCCTCATCGTTGACCTCTATAAAAATGCACCTTAGGACCTCTATAAAAATACACCTGGCTGGACCCTTAATAAATGAAAACAAAACAATAAAAAATAAAGACAAGTGCCAATAACTACGTCACCTGGGTCACTTGCCAGACACTATACAAATAAACAGAGCATTGATTAATAACACAAACGCCAATTACCAGATAACCTAGAGTACTTAATACCCACTTCATAAATTAAATAAAAACACAAAAAAAGAGCCACGCAAGAGCCATTTACCAAGTAACATGCGGCATTTACTGGTAACGCTAATAATTAATAACACAAGCGCCGGTAACCAAGCAACTCAGGGCGCTTACTGGCCACATGATTAATTGGGTAAGCAATATTTACTAACATGAGTGCCAATCACTAAAGTAATTGGGACGCTAAATGGCCGTTTGATGAATTAGTAAAATAACAATAAATAATGTAGATGCTTATCATCTACATGAGTTATGGCATTAATTAATACTTTTTTTTAAATTTTATTTTATTTTTTTTTTTTTTCTACTGTGTCGATGGACCATCAGATTGAAAATGTATCGTTTTTATATCAGGCATTACTGATTGAATTTTTTCAAGTATTGGTCCCATAAGAGCCCATGCAGACTTTGCATCGTGTTGCAAATAATCTGACATAACGGAAAAAGATTCAAAAGATACATCATTTTTATCGTTTTCATAATAAAATCCACCTGTTTGCAAGGACATTTGTTTTTTGGAAGCACCAAAATAAGTGTAAGGAAAAAGAAGCGCGTAAAATTTCAAAATATCGAACAGCGATTAATTAACATGATTGTATAAGTGAGCTAAACCCTATTTAAGAAAGTAATCGTCATATAAACGGACCTCGTATTCGTGACCAGAGACTCCGAAAACCCCCGAGAGACGATTTCCGAAGCCAAATTATAATTTTTTAAATGATTTCCTGTAACTAGGGGTGGTTTTAGGGGTTAAAACCACCCCTGTACATAAATGAACCTCGAATTCATACTCAGCAACTCGAAAAACCTCCGAGAGACGATTTCTGCGTTGAAATAACAAATATTTTTTCAATAATTCTTGGTTTTGCACTTCATGGGGATGGTTTGGAGGAGTTAATTCACCCTTATTATTCAATATTTTAAGGTAACGCAAGGGTCAGTAGTGATTAATGTTCCTAAACGTCTACAGAATGCGGGATAATAAAATTATTTAAATCGGTGCTGTTCCAGAACTTTACATGTGACAGTTTTTCCGGCTTCTTTACTTTCGGTAATT
>NW_019380469.1:1348280-1362403 GCF_000648655.2 Copidosoma floridanum | reverse complement strand
ATTTTTTCTTTTTTTTTTTTTCAGGGACGTTCCTTATCTACCTCTCAGATTACCCCTTTTATCGACCTCTTTCTCCAATTGCCGCTTCTTTCTTCCTGTAATATCTTTTTTAACCTCACTTTCTTTCGAACTTCACTGCACTTTTTCTTTTACTATCACCACTTTAACACTGTTTTCCTGTCCTCTTGTCTCTCGTTTTTCCGCTTATTAATACCTTTCTTTATTATCCCCTATTCTTACTACCCACTCCTTACTTGCCTTACACGTGTTCTCTTTACCCTGACACTACCACACTAATCTCACTTCATCCTTTCAAACTTTCATAATTATTAACTTTACACTTTTTTCTCTGCTGCTTCTTCATTTTTTACACTTCCTCGTACTTTTATTTCTTTAATTTTACTTTAATTACTTTTTAATTACTCTTTCCTACGGAGCGCTCTCTCGACACGTCCGCACTCTCTCGCATGCACAACGGAACTCTAATTAATACTATAATGAGTAATAAAGTGGCTAGTAATCACACCTTGGATTAGGTGGTCAAAGAAGATTATGTTATTTTTATGAACCAAATATCCAACGATGCATACACAGTTACTATGTTAAAGTTCTTGGTTTATAGGGTCATTGAGTTAAATGATTTTGGATTAAGTTATTTGGTTTTTCCATTTTTAAATTTTCCACCGGTATCATGACTCGTAATTTACTACAATCGGGAACACTAATCTGGACTTATTCTTAGTCACGTATATAAGTCATAAAATATACATCTACAAGGCTATGAAAAAACATCTTGAAGTACCGATACATATTGAATAGGGTAATATTACATGCCAGCAAATAAAGCTTCACCCAAAAAATTACCTTATTTGCAAAAGGAAACATTTTAAAAGATTAAGACACAATAAACATGTGTTGACTTATTCATAGAACCTCGTATGCATAAACCAATAATGAAAAAATATAAAACCTAATAATAAAAAAATGAAATGTACAATTATTTATTTAAACATTAAAATTTAGAATAAAAAACAATAAGAATGTTAATAAACGTACTTCATAGCTGTTACTAAAACAAGTTGTTTAAAGTTTAGAAATAACTGTTGAATTAAATGAATAATTTATTAATGGATGTAATTTATAAATTAATCAAATTAGTACCAAAACAGTTAATAAGTATTTACATTGAAAATAAGGTACAAACTACATTATAACAAAAAGTAAGAGATCCCCTTCAATCAGGATACCTCGTATAGCAGAGTGGACAACATACTTGTAGAAGGTAGTTGGATCGATACTCGTAAAAAGTGTTTTAATAAATTTCTTAGGATGTAAGTATATTTCATACATTTTAAAACTCACAAGAAATTATAAACATGTCATAAATAAAGAGAGAATTATTGATTATTAACTCTTACATTAGATGTTTATAATTTCTTGTGAGTTTTAAAATGTACGAATTATACTTACATCTTACAAAATTAATTTTATTATTATAAAATTGCGAAATGACCTTGCCAACGAGAAGTATCAACTTACTTAATTATTGAATAGATTTAGTATGAAAAATACATTTATTTTAACAAATAAAAAAAAAAAAAGTTGGCACTAGTATTTACGAATTTAAATAAAACATAAATAAAAGAAATTCAAGCAGAATGATGAACTGCATTAAAAAAAAAATCTACCGACAGTTGGAATTGATTCCGTAATAGTAAAACAATCCAAGCAGTGGCATAAGCATTGATCAACTTAGCTATCGAAACTTCGGTCCACAGAAGCCTTAGTTACTTATGTTCATTAATAACCTCCAGAGCTTGTCTTACAGTTCACAACAATTATGAGGAAAAATAATAAATTAGGGATTATAACTGAACTGCCATCCTCAACAAAATAGCTGAAAATTTTTTTCAAAATAATACTGAATTTTAAAATAAGTATTAAAAGTAGGGGAAAAATCAAAAAGAGCGGGAGCAAAAGCCAGTTCAATATACATAGGATGTACTCGGTTGCAGTCAAAAGAGAAAAACTCGTGTCATCGCTTGCTTTGGCTGTGCGCTCGGATATATAGCTATAGTCAACATTTCCACTCCTCTCCTCGTAGGCGTACGCTGTTCGATACGAGTAGTAAGATGTGCGCCCGGTTCAACGGCTGGCCACGGCAGGGCGCTCCGATCAGTGTCAAAAAATCGTCTCGCATCGTAGTATTGGTGTTAACAATCTCTTTACTCATCTCTGCCCATAAGCCTGTTAGATGTATACATGTGTAGGAATGGGTGAATGAATGAAATTACTTAATTTATAATAAACTATGCGCAATACTGTTAGTACAGCACTATCTTTCTATCTTCATTTATGTCTAACAATCTTAAACATATTGAAGCATTCTATAAACAAAAAAAACGCCTTAACTTTAAACTCAGTCGTGCTCTTGGACAAACCAGGACGAACTAGTGCAGAAGGTCAGCTAAATTGGGTTTAGGTAGACTTAAAGCACCGTCTTGAATTATACAAATATTGTGATTAGATTTGAGCGCCGAATAAAAAGGTTACAGATTAAAAGTGTGAAAAAATTACAAACAGAAGTTATAGCACGGATATGTGGCTTTCACGGGAAATTTAATACTTTTAGAAGATAAATTATTAACTTCATGTTACGTCCAGCGCATCAAAAAGGATAAATTTTTGAAACTTTAGCCCTGGCAATCCAATGTCGTAGACTGGGTCGTGCTTTGATCGAGGGATCTGGATTATTCGACTGGGGTGGTGCGTGGACAGTCGTTGAACCCACTGTCGGTCCCACGTGGATTCCTGACTCCTCGTCGAAAAGAGAGGCCCAGCTCCCGACCAGCAGCTTAAGGTTGCCTGGTTGAGGAATGGAGTCGAGGTTCATCCTAGACTGACCAAAACAAACTCCACACAGAGAGAAGGGAAGAGAAAGAACGGAAGAATACTCGGCGTAAGAAAAGGGGAAAAATAGAACGAAATAAAATCATACTTTTTTACTTATTCTCGAGTCACTCTACTAAGAAGGGTGAAGGGACTGGGCTGTGACAGTTGCTGTCGACCTCTTAAGTCCAAGGTGCAGCCCAAGGTGAGGTTTCGAGCTTTTCCGACCGACCCAAACTGCTTTGGTTATAGGTATGCGCACAGTGGAGTCTGCGCAGGTCTCGTTTTCGGGAAAAAGCTACATGATGATGACGTATGCGTGGTTGAAGGCGTGTGACGATTGATGAATGTTTTAAGGGAAAAAGTGGCTACGCGTATGCCACTGCACATGTAGTATTTACATATTATTTTGGGGGGCGCAGGCAGTAGAACGACATTACAATAAGTATTCTTAAAGTTATCCATGTGACNTTTGGGGGGGGGGGGGGGAAAGCGCAGGCAGTTAAACGACTATACAATAAGTATTTTTAAAATTATTTATTTAATAGGCTTGAGTACAAAAAGTACAACTTAAAACTAGCATTAATAGTCATAATAATAGTCGCGATGATTACAATAATAATGGAGAGAGAAAAAATACAAATAGTGGAAAATGATGCAGCTTAAAGTAAAAATTGTAGACGGCTGAAATTTCTATTGGTAACAGGCGCTACGCTAGAAAAGCATAGTGGACTTATCGTAGGTATATAACGGGCGAACGAAGAGGGGGCTGGGAAGGTAAAATAATGGCAGCGTAGTAACGTAGAAACTGTAGGGAGTTGAAGGGTCAAGCGTGGCATTATAATCAAGTGGACATAGGTATTAATTAATCGAGGGCAAGGATGATTTGAGGGTTTTATAGGATGGGTATGGGCGTTACTTATCACATTAGATTTGTTAATCTTATGTACAAAGACAGAGTTCGGGTTTTTTCGTTGATGAATTTTGTGACAAAGAAGCGACTACATATAAAGGGTATTAATATTAACGCTACAATATAAAACTTATCTGTAGGTCTTAGTAAAAAATTTCATTTGTCTTTCTTGCACGTGTGCGTTTCGTTCTCCATGGGTGCTATTTTCTGGGGGCATAGCAGGCTTATCATTCGAAATGTTGTTGAGTGAAATATAAGAATATCGGAGAACCAAAAGATAGCGTTCTTGTTGTCACATAGCAGTATATTACGTTAGTATATGATAAAAAATCAATATCTGAAAACTCAGTACAGTTAAGTTTTTAAGCGGCGGGAGCTCATTGTTTTGTGGTTAAATCATCGAGGGCAGAGTATTTTGGGAAGAAGCAATGAAGAAAAACCGTTAACTATTGCGTGCTTTACTGAAACAAGCGTGACTAAATGGGGAAGGTAGAAAACTATTCTGGTTGGGTAAATGTTGATTGTGTGGTTCGAAAATGGGAAGAGGGGAAAAAAACGAATTCTGCAAGTTGGATGTAACATTTGTTATTATCTTTAGTTGTAGTAATCCCGAAAAACATGCTGATTATGTGTTGTACTATTTAACAAAAAAACAAAAATAAACATTGGCTGGTAGGGTCTTCCTCACCTCTTAAATATTTCTAGTCTCACATTATGATTCAGAAAGCTAAAATGTTTTGTCAATTAACAAAGAAATTGTAGCCATTCAGTCCAACCGGAATGTGTAAAAAAAAGTTTTAAAAAACTTTTAAAAATATTTTGGCCACACTGAAAAAATAACTGGCTTGTACAGCACCGTATTTTTAATCCAAATCTGTCAAAACATCATTTGTTTAGTAATTTTTTTTCTTTTTAAAGAAAACCCGTCACAAGATAGTTCGATTTCGGGTCATTTGGAACGAGTGTCTCGTAGCGTAGGCTGACGCATAGTGAGATTTGGTGTATACAAACAACCGCATAGCAACGAGCTATTTGTCGGTAAGTAGTGCATCAGGATAGCTGTAGCAACCAAGAGGTGGCGCACTCATGTTGTAGCAAAGCGCAAAGTCATTGATACTTACTACTATAATGGCATAAAATACTTTGTCAGAGTAAAAACCTTAATTATATTTTTCAACACCAAACACATTACTGTTTAACTATCATTTTAATATTCTCTTTATGTTGAATAACTGACAATTACTACTAGTCAACTGCTAAAAAAAAATGTCAACTTTTGAGAATTATGCAATCAGAGCAACCGATGATTATTACAATTGTTAACTTTCAAGATAATTTGATACAATTTTAGTGAAATGTATGTCAATAATCAGGGGTACAGATAACAGAAACTTAGAGTAGTATCAAGCTGTAGCACTACTTTGCCAAAACTCTACTTAAGTTTAATTTGGGCCCAATAAAACAGCTACACAAAACTACAGAACCATTACATGACAAGTCCTGAGTTGGCTTCTAATTAGTAGAAACTTGACAGGCACTTCGCAGGCAGTTGATGGCCACTAGACAGGTACTAGACCAGCACTCGACATGCATTTGGCTGTTACCTCACGGGCACTTGGCGGGCTTGGGCTGTCACTTGGCGGATACTTGATAGGCATTTGGCAGGTACTGATCACGATCTTGACAGGCACTTAAAGGGTACTTGACGAGCACCTGATGGTTACTTGAGAGGCACTTAGCAGACAATTGAAACTTGACAAGCACTTGGCGGGTACTTGGTGGTCACTGGGCGGGGAACTTATAGGCACTTAGCGGTACCTGATATGCACTTGGCAGGCACTCACGGGTACTTAGTATGTACTTAGTGGGTACTGGGAGAGTACTTGACGGATACTTGGCAGGCACTTGGCAAGTACTTGGCAGATACTTTACGGGCACTTGGTGAATACCTGTCGGGTATTTAGTAGATGCTTGATGAGTAATTAGCAGGTACTTGAAGGACAGTTAGCAGGGACCTTACGGGCACTTAGAAGTACTTCATAAGTACTTAGCGGGACTTGACGAGCTCGTGTTAGGTACTTTGCGGGACCTTACGGGAACTTAATATGTATAAATTCAGGGTCAGAAAAAAAAGAGTCATAGTGGATCGAATCATTGCGTGATTTCTTTCACAGGTCATTTGCGATATCTAGCACTCAGCATTAGCTTCCCAAGACAGAGTCTTGGAAGGGCAAGGAAAAAGTTTCTGCGCTAAGATTGCTGCACTTGGGGGCAGCTGGGCGTCTATGGTCCAACGTTCAAATCTTTGAGCTCCATGCACAGATGAGTTAACGTAGCAGTCACGGGATTAGTTCGTGGAGTCCGTGACTGAGAATAGCGCTTTGAATAGTTGTCTGACTCTTACATTTTCCCCAACAAGAGTAGCGTTGCTCTTTTAAGACGCTTGGAGTGGACGATTCCACTGACAACGAGAAAGGGCTATCGCCCTGTTGCGATCAGAACTGAGCTCGGATCAGTTCAAAGACTCAGCACACGAAGCGTTGAGCAAAGGCACGTGTCACTTTAAGCACACCACCGCTAGATGGTCCGATTCGTTAACATCGTGAACAGAAAAATTAGACAATCGAAGAGGCCTCTCTCCACTGAGATTGGCTGATCCGGTCACATGTCCAGAGTAAGGGAACGAACACGGAGTGAAACCTGTCCAGCAGGCTGAGGACTAAATTTGAAAGCACGGATAATTGAAATACTGCCGTTATAAGGTATGTGTCACCTTTAAAACACTACGGTTGAGAAAAGTAGCTCTGCTTGGTAACCAAACAGTTTGAAAGCTGGGTAGTAAACGGCCAAAAAGGCTCGGCCATCGGGGACTGATATCCCTACCCAATACCATTAGCTACTAAACAATTCCAGGCGGGAACTAGCAGGCACGCCTCCTTGTGATTCCTGTGGATGCGGCCGTCGTGGTAGCCGTCTTCGAACGGTCAGATCTAGAATGAACGATGAAGAGTCGGGGCAACTGATAATCGCAACTGAAGTGTGTGTCCCGGTTCCCAAGCATACCACCTATGCGGCCCGATAAAATTTACCTTCGGGTTAGCATAGAACATGCGCTTAACACGTCCAACGGGTTTAGATTTATCCAAGTCAGACTGAGGTAAGTCTAGCTCAACCGTATGCTAGCACTTTTTTCGAAGTCTCTGTGCCTTTCTAAGCATAGTGCTTCTATCGAATTCTAAAGCTAAACAAACGCGGAGGGCGGAGAGAGCCACGGCAGCCCAAAGTGTGGGAGAAGAACTGGTGTACTTTTACGCATCTCTAAACGAATTTTATACTGAACGGGCACTTGGCGGATACTTGACGGCACTTGGCGGGTATTTGACGAGCACTGGGCGGATACTTGGTAGGGATCTTACGAGCACTTAGCGATACTTGATGGGCACTTGGCGGGTAATTGGTCGGACTCCAGATGAGAAGAGAGAGTCCAGCCAATAAAAATAAAGAATAGTAGTTTGAAATTTTGTATACATATAGATGGTATTTTTATGTGTGATTTTCTCTCTGCTACGTACTTAATAAATTTTGTTCTCCGGTTTGAGTCTAAGAAAATCTAGCAAAATGACTCCTACATCCTCTGTCAGTGGATGTATATCAAAAAATGAATTTAAGTACTCTACAAATTTGAAGAAAGTGGATACAGGTATTAAATGAAAAATAAAATCATTTTACGGAGCTCTCTATTCATTTTCGTGTGCCAACTTCACTTTAAAGATCACGATTTAAGCTCAATTTATTTATCCTCAAAGGGAGGTTAGTCCGCAACACAGTGCCATCTCTTTACTTAAATAATAGAACCGAAACTTCGGCAATTTGTGCTTTACCCAAAAAATTAATGTAACAGGTAAAAAATTTTACTATATAAACATGTTAAACGTTAATTATTCACTTACGTTTTAACATGCTATAACTTATTTCACAAGAAGTTATAAGCAGTTGGAATTTCATAACAAAAAATAAAGAAATGTTGCAAGAGAATGGAATACTGATAGATAATACAGAGACTACAAATACTGAGAGTAGATTTTCAAATGTGAGTGATGTGAGTAAGAATTTAAATGTCCATGAGGGGCTCTAGTACAAAAATTGAAAAAAGTGAAGTGAGAAATATGCACTCTATGAGCACCTAAACTCTTAAAAATGTATGATTAACAAGCCTTCTGCCTATAAGGAGTATTTTCTCCATGAGCACTCAGACTCAAGTTACTACAGTGTTGTCATGCACTCATTTGGATAAGAGCAAGAGGACCTTTCATTATCATACTGATATGCAAAATTATGAACATTTTAAGATTGTACTTGCTACTTTGGGATCAGCAGCTTATAGTCTCAATAAAAATATTTTCCTGATATTTTTATATCAATAAAGAGTCAATTTTTGATTACTCTAATAAAGCTCTGACAAGGAAGTTCTGATTCAAAAATAGCATTTATGATAGAAACCAGTAGAAAAACAAGACATAATATTTTGTAACATGGATAAATTTCATGCACTGAGAGTGGACGAAGATGAATATCTAGCCTTCTGAAGAGATTGTAAAGTATAACATGTGCCGGCTTGGTTTCAGATATGTCCATCCACTCATGTGAAAATAGATGTTACTGAAATCCTCGTATCGGCTTCCAGTAATCCTATGTTACGACAAGCAAAATTAACCACCTACAAGAACAAAAACACTCTGACAAAATTTGTAGATATCTCACCAGGTGGTTGCGTTACTTGGTGCTCTATATCATATGCAGGGCGTACCAATGATAGAGCAATAACAGAAAGGAGTGATCAAAAGAGCAGCGTTGGATCAGTGGTAAGCGTGCTTGTTACTGATACAATGCAGTTTTAGGGGTCATGGGTTCGATTCCCGGAGAATGCAGATTTTTTCAAAAACTGTTTTCATCGGAAAAAGTTCCTGTGTAATCCCGGCTGTATTGGGGCAGATTTTTCTGTGGAATTTTCCTTCAGAGTAATTCCAGGGTTTTTTCCTTGCCCCACAGGTTGTCGGGCCTGGGTGCATGCGAAACAGTGTTAGGGCTATAGGTAGGGATTAGCGGACCCGATGCCAGACGTCAGGCAGGGATCGCCGGCTTTACCGGCAAGGAGTGGCCCCTGAAACACGGGGATTCTCCAGGGATGCTAATTAGCCTGGATCCGATGCTTCGGCAGAGAGCGCCAGCTTAATCGGCGAGGAGTGGACGTCCTGGAATAATGGAGTCTTCTCTGGGGAAAGGCTACACAGTGGTGAGTGGACCCGATGCACCATCGGTGCAGAGAGTGTCAGCTTAACTGGCAAGGTGTTCCACCGGAGATACTCACACTATGCCCATGGATTCAGGTAGGATGCGAGGAAAAAGGTTTAGAGATGGGTGTGGCAATACACCCCCACACATAGGTGGTGAGTGGATGGCCCCCGCGACTGGGCCAAGTAGGCTGTCATGGTAACCCGGTATGAAAAAAAAAAAAAAACTGAAAGGAGTGATCTGATGGTTAAGTGTAATCTACAAGACTCGATCATGGCTGATCGTGGTTTTACAGTCTAAGGTTTATTTACAACGCACAATATTGCTATAAATACGCTAGGATATTTGAAAGGTAAATCGCAGTTGTCTGGACTTACTTGGAAGAAAAATCGGTAATTGGCGAACAAAAAAGTACATGTGGAGAGAATGATCAGTTTAGTAAATACATATAAAATTAAGAAAAAAAGAATTACGTTATTATGCTACACTTGGTAGTAAAATTTTTTTCTATGTTGTACGCCATGTAACTTTCAAACAAACATTTTTCACACACAAGCTTAGATAAGAAATATAATTTTACGAACACTTAAAGACTTCTATAAATTGCAAAAAAACGTTTATTAAAAAAAATGAAACACTCTTAAATCATCTTATTTTACCATTTATAGTCTTTTTAATTTGTCTATATCAGCACATTACGCAACGTTTCTTTATGAATTATAATACTAGATAAGAATTAGAATAATAGTGAAACATAATTGTCCAATCAATCTTAAAACACAAACTTTTAGGTACTCTATATCACAATATAGGTAACTAGCCAAGTATTTCAGCATACTTTTTGTCATAATATTAATCCAGAACATGAGAGGAAGTGAATACCATAAAACGAACTCAGATTTTAAAACACGTCTGGTACAAAATTTTTATCTCTTTCAATGCAAACAACTTTTAAATGCCAAAAAATGTAAGCTACTAAATCACAATATTTTTGACTAGTGACTAGTAGTTGCCCTTGTACTTGGAACATATAGTTGTGATTTGGTTTTAAAGTTAATTGGTTGTCATGAGTTTGATACAGAAAAGGCACAGTTGTTCTGTTAATCAATTCATTTCTCATCGTGAAAGGGCAAGTTTTTCTACAGAGACATTTTCATACAAAAAATCATGGTCAGTTGTTTTGCTCCTAAATGACTGGTAATTTAACAGTTTTAAAGCTACTGTCTTCTTTCGAATATCGTTTTTCTCTGTGCATACTTCATAAAAACTACTAGCTGTTATTTTGTATTTTCTTTGCACATGGCAGTTTATATTGCTTGACTGTCCCCTAGTGTCATACTATACTCCATGGTAGCAACATACATTTCTGAGACATCCAATAATTTCAGATCTCACATAAAACCTTGTATTCGATAAACTAAAGAACAGGTATGGTCAGTCTATGGTATACGGGTTTGCTGGTGGTAATAATTGTTTGATGGCAAATTTAATTTTGCAGGGTTAAATGAGATTGTGTACACGATTGTTGACTATAAATGTTCCACTACATTTAGATGGCCTGGAATCGAACGAAGAAATGGATCGAAACTTTCCAGTGACTAAAACTGCTGCTTGAAAGGTGTACCAAAATAAGGTTTACTGTAAAGATGGAGAGATTGTAGCTTTTGAGTTCAGGATGCTCTTGTGATGCATATACCTTTTTTCAAGAGAGCAGCAAGCACCTTTAAAACTACTATGTCACAATGACATCTTTTTATCTCTGCATTCCTAGATAATTTCAATATCATTAAATACGTTACACCTTTACACAACTTTTCTTGCTAGCAATTAATATACAAAAATATGTATCTACTTTCCAGTGCCTTATAAATAACAAAAATGTATTTTTTCATAGATTCTCCTTTCGTTACTTCTTCATTAAATCTGTACAATATTTTTAAAAAAATTAAAAATGAGTTTGTATCATTAATTTTTATTTTTCTGGTTAAATTCGTATTAGCATACCCTTGAGCATACAAGTAAATATGATGTTAAAGTTAAAATTGGCAGCTTCGTATTTGCGTTGATATCTTTAAATAAATCATGGCTTTGAATAGTTAAGTTTGGTTCACAGCAAAAATTTGCATTAATTTCATCATTGTTGTCAAATTATTATTTAGTTTATAAGATTTCAGACTGTAATTTCATATTATAGTCATAAGTTATAATAATTAGTCGGTAGACTATGACTCGTATATTTACATTTATTGGTATACAATTCAGCTCAACAGAAATAATTGACATTTCATGTATACCTTTTAATTAAATCGTGTTTCCTTCTTTCCTTCCTTTTACATTCGCTTGACACTTTCTTAACTCTGGTTTTAAATTATAAACTATCATTTTTTGAAATTTGTAATAAGATGATTATGCTAACGGCTTGTTTGTTTACAAAATTAATTATACTGCTAAGTAAGATAAGGTAATTTAAATAAATAGTGTACATAAAGTGTATACCGTAATTATTTTTCGTTCATTAGGTATGATACAAAAAATTTATTATTTATTATTTAAACATTATAAACATATTTTTTTACTTATATAAATAGAAATTTCAAACTGCTTTGCATTCTTTTCATTGGCTAGAATCATTTCTATCTATTGCCCCCTCAAGTTCCAACTTCGTCGGTCGCCATCCCCGTATGATGTAGGATCATCCGTGTATATATGTGTACATGTACACTAGTGGTACTTTTCTTCCCTGCGTGTTTTACGTAACAACTCCCCGTTGATGTTAACGTAAAAAATAACGTTTTCTTGTTGCTGCTCTTTCAAAATCCATTTTTTTAAAGCTGCAGCATTCTTTACAGAAGAATAAGTTAAATTAAATTAATGATTTATGCATTCAATATCATCCATTCTTTTTTTTTTTTTTTTTATTGACACTACTTGACATCATAAATGTGCCTATAAAAATAACTATATAACTCAATTATTTAATAAAGCGTTTAAATCATACTGTGAGTAATGTACTTATTTAATAGCACACAGCGCAACCATCTGATTTTTTAAAGACTGTTTAGGTAAATAATATCATCTTCTTTAATGATGGCTCAAAAGGTTGTTGCTAGATCCTCGTAGGGAACTTCTTTCAAGCTCCAAGCAAAACCGTGATAATTACACTCCAACCATCGATTTTTACATTTGTTCTTTAGCAAGAGCTGCGCCCATGAATATGCGGGCTTGAAGACAAAAACTGATGGTGTAGCATTTCCGTGAAAAGATATAATAGTGACCTCTTTAAAAATAAATTCGTTGTGCATGGTTTTAAAGCCTTGAACATCGATCGCGTATTCCGTCATCTTACCGTTGTGATGATTATTAGTCGACTTACCCTTTTATCGATATGCGATCTCTTTATGTAAAATGCTAGTGAGCCAAATCAGTACATATGAAAAGTTCAAGCAGCGTGCCGTTCGTTTGCGTGCGTTAGAGTGAGCTATAAGTATGATGGAGCAACTCCGCGAGAATTTTGCTAATGCTGACGTCGCACAGTGGTCCAGAAAGCTCAAAAAGCGGTCAAAATTCTTGCTTCCCCCAGATTTTTACTCTATCCTCCTGATTTTGGTCTCATTTTGTTAGTAAGATGATAGGCTTTAAGGATCCGTTTCCCTCAGAGGTTTAAAAATTCAATATATATCTTCCTATATTATAAAAATAACGCAGTGGGGCATCCCACACAAAGCCCCACCGCCCCCCACTAACCCTTAACAAAATAAGGTAAAAATTGGTTATTTTCTTGCTTATTTTGACATATCGTAGTTTTTCTCAAAACCTCCCACAGTCCCCAACCGCCCCCCCACGCATTTTTTCGTGGCCTACCACCGCCCCCCCACAAAATATTATATGTATAGTATAGAAGTATAGTATAAGTCTTCATTCAAGCTAGGGGGTTCAATATGGCTTTATGGTATAATAACAATGTATGTTTCAATATATAATCAAATGGTTACAGATTAGTGCACAATACGATAATCAGCTAAATTTAAATACAATCGATTGTATTTTGATTTATTGTATCCCTTGGTTTCTTTGTAAGCATAAAGCTTTTGGTGGGCTGACTTTTTTTGTTAGCATGTTGTAACGTTGCATTTTGCCAGCCTTGTCAATGTATTAAAGTCTATTACCACATTCCTACCAAATTACATGGAAATATTGTATAGTATTTTTTCTCAAAACATCCCACATCCCCCCACCTACCCCCTACGGCCCTCCCACCGACCCCCACGAATTTTTTCATGGCCCCCATCGCCTACCCACACTACTTTTGGGGAACCTGACCGTGATCATACCGTCTTTACCTATCTTTAGACAAAACTGTATTATCGCCATAATTTAGTTCATCGTCAAGAAGAAATTTAAAGTCACATAATTGATTCATAGGGGGTTGTTGTGAAAAAAATCATTATTTATACAATTAAGTACGTTTAAAAACCAATTTATATAGAGTTAACAATATTTTGAAACCAAATCATGTATACACATATATTGGTGCGCATAAATATTGTATCATCATCACTTATATAGTCCTTTATTACACAATTTTTCTTTTTTACGTACATAAAATTAAGTTAAATTTAGACTATCATTAATATAAACAATAAAAGTTTAGCATCACTTTGAGTCATCTTATAAAGCCTGATGAAACCACGAAGACTTACGTCCATTTCTATTTTGTTTTAAATTAATGCTGAAATTGGTACAATAGATGAACACGATATACATTCATAATGTGTATTATTAATTAATAAATTTTACCTATACATAAAAAAATAATAATTAAATCATGTTATGAATATTAGATACATTATTATATTCAAAAATTTCTTTCCAAACTATATTTTCAATCTCTAAACTGTTTTCTCTATCGACTTGAACAAAAATTCCATTTTTATTTTTGCATCTTGATAAAGCCACGTATAATTGACCATGAGAAAATAAAGGTTTTTTTAAGTATAATCCCACATTATCAAAACTTTGACCTTGAGAC
>NW_019380469.1:1280217-1326144 GCF_000648655.2 Copidosoma floridanum | reverse complement strand
AAAAAAAAAAAAAAAAAAAAAAAAAAAAAAAAAAAAAAAAAAAAAAAAAAAACACGTATATAAGAATTGTAGCTATAACTATAATGATGATGAGGATAAAAATAACAATAATAACAGTAATGAAAAAAGAGGATGAGCACCGGGAGTCGCTCGACTGTATCGGGGGGTGCAGTCTGTAGGACGATACTTAGAAAGAATTTTTTTTTCTCTTACCAGAATATGTGACAGCGAGAGAGTTATGTTAAGATCTATTGAAAAAAAGTTAAATAAAATAAAGTAAAACAAAGAAAAGGTAATTGTATCTATAATATTAATAATAATAATGATGATTAGAATGTGGACGAAAGTGAGCACCGGGAGTCGCTCGACTGTATCGGGGGGCGCAGTCCGTAGGACGATACTTAAAAAGAATTTTTTTTCTCTTCCCAAAATATGTAACAGCGAGAGAGTTATGTTAAGGTCTATTGAAAAAAAAATCAAATAAAATAAAGTAAAACAAAAAAAAATAATTTCAGCTTTAATATTAGCAATAATAATGATGATAAGAATGTGGACGAAAGTGAGCGCCGGGAGTCGCTCGACTGTATCGGGGGGCGCAGTCCGTAGGACGATACTTAGAAAGAATTTTTATTCTCTTCCCAAAATATGTAACAGCGAGAGAGTTATGTTAAGAGTTGAGTTATGTCTATTAAAAAATTTTAGCAATTATTGTTAGGTAGAGAGGAGCATGGAGGAATGATAAAAAATAAATAAAACAATTTCAGGAAAAATGAAACTATTTTTTGAAAAGGCCCACGAGCCCACGTCGAGTATGAGAGATTAAACTTCTTCTTCTTCCTTCCTTCTATCGTTCTCCATTAGAACAATCCTACTCCTACCATCATGATTTACTGATAACCACAACACCTGAAACGTCACACATAATCGTAACGGGATATAGAATTGACTGACATGTCTAAATTAACGAATAGCCCGTTCGTCAAACCGTCCGCCCAAAGTTAGCATAATTTTGCAAAAATTACATGGACCAGTACTTAATCGTTCATGTAAGGGAGACTAAAAATAATGCACCCAGATCACCGCTCGACGATCGAGAGGAATAATCGACCACACCTAGTGTGCGGCAGTGTTTTGGAGAACTTGGCCATCGAAGGACAACGTTACTAGGCCACCCTCATTCAAACAGGGTCGTCGATATTGGAGAGAAGGCATACGAATGATTAACAATGTTGTACGATTCAAACCCATACTTTCCCCCAATTCAAAAACAGGCAATGAAGGCAAACCTAGAATCCGAGGCGGTAAAACAGTTTATNACGCGAGCTGCTCCTGCTTTTGCAAGAAAGAAAAAAAATAAAATTGCATCCATAAGGACCACACACGGAGATTTTACTGGTGCAAAAAGGAAAAAGTCACGCTGTGACGCAAGTAGAGTTGAAGCTCAGCTTTGAGAACTCAGTCGCCACGAAAACATCTTAAAAAGTACACTTTCTCTTGACATTAGAGAGGAAAAATGAAAGCTTTGTTGTTCTAGGAAAAAAAAAATATCGAGAAAGCAGCGAACTAAGTCAGCAAATACGTCTACGGCGTCAAGAGTGGTAGTTGACAAAAAAATACCCTTATAAATCCTTTCCTAAATCTGACCACATAAGAAAAGAGATTGGAGAAGTATAAGGGAAACATTACATTAAAAAAATGTATGGATGGAAAATGTTAGAAATATGTACGATACAGGTCAAAACTTCACTGCCAGGAAATGATTTTTTTTTATTCATACCTCCAAGCTTGTCTCGACCAAAAAAAAAAATACTAGTGAAATGTAGGGCAACCAATCGTCAAATTATTTGACTCTACAGTGTTCTTGAATATGTTATATGACCCCTCAAGCAAAATGGAGCGCATAATATTATATCCGACTATTCACAAACTCAATAAGCGACTTATATGCGCACGTAGAGCCGATGCGAAATAAAAGATAACGTAATGAAACATATTTACGATGGAGAATTTTTTAACTAGGAGAAAAATACCCACATTGACAAAGACACTAAAATAAATTACAATAATTGTACAAAAAAAGTAAAGAAAGAGAATTAGAAGATGTACGTATATTATTATATACTTAATATGTGAGGAGAGAGCCACACTCGCAGCTCAACGCCAACCGAATAAAGGGGAAACATAAGAGAAAGGGTAAGGTACATACAGTAATACATTTAAATAAATACCTATCAATGAAGTATAAATAGTGTTAGGACAAGTATTTACCACAGAAACTAGGGTTGGCAACTAATAGCTAACAGCTTTATATATTACAGGGTTAATAAATTCGGCATGGGGCTTTTTTTTTCTTATGTATAAGTGCCTTCTCCATCGGGGGGGCCCTACTATTAATATGTTATAGAATGTTTACAGGAAAACAAAAGATTCAAGAAGAACCACGAGAATTGGCAGTAATTCAAACCACACCGACAGTAGAACTCAGAGTAGAAAGGCGACTGCAATTCTCCAGACGGATACTAGAATTGCCGGTGACCGTGATACAAGATTAGATTTCGTGAGCACCGGGAGTCGCTCAACTGCATCGGGGGGCGCAGTCCGAAGGATGAAACTATAAAAGAATTTTTTTTCAAAATATGTAGTGTCAAAAAATCACTGTAAGTCTAAAAAAAAAAAANCATAATCTACAGTAATTGTAATAATAATAACAATTATGATAATTATGACAAGGATAATAATAACAATCATGATAATAAGAGAACAAGAATGAGCGCCGGGAGCCGCTCGGCTATATCGGAGGGCAGAGTCCGTAGGACAAGGATAAAGAATTTGTTTTTACAAAATGACAAGTAGTTTGGAAAATAGGTAAAGAAAAAAAAAAAAGAAAAATCTCCAATGATAGATACTTAAGTGAACACGAACATGTAAAGTATAAATATATTGATTAAGTACGAAAAACATCATTAAATGTAAACTAGTAGTAATCAGATGACTAATTCACTAAATTTTTTTAAACAAAAATGTAACAAAAGGCAGAGCGCATACATAAACAGAATTGTCATACACAATTATACTCGAGTACAGAATGGGAAGGACGAGTGAACGTAAAAATGTACAGAGAACAGCAGTTTTATAAAAAAAATGAAAGTATAAGTGAACCACTGTGTGTGAGAAAAACAACACAAACAACATAACACACGCATCACACACACAATCATAGGCACAACGGCCACCAAACACAATTCAGCGTCGTCGAGGACGAACGACGTCGCGGCCTCGGACGTGTTACGGACGATATGCTGGGCATATCATACTGACTCACCCTAGTAACTACAAGCCTACGCTAGTAAAGGATACCAATAGGGTAAATGAGCTTATATAAGGCCCTGCGAGACACGAATCGGGGCACTCGAGCATCTTTTAGGCAAGAGACCGAACGATAAGTAGAAGACACCGCGCGAAACACACACGCCTCTGCTTTTAAGAAGCTAATAAATAATTGACCAACGAGTTGAGTTCTTTTCGTGACGCACCTCCTTACCAGCTTTTTTATCCTACGTAACAATACGTAAAAGCAATTTCACATATTCGATTGACCAATTTTCAGCTATTTTCCACATTTTAATAAAAAATGGGATTTTACCTTATTTTTTAACAATTAATTTTGAAAAAAATGTTATAAGTTTTTGTATTTTAAAGAGAAGTAGTACCTTTTCTATTTAACGAATGAGACTTAAGTTTTAAATTTGTTTTATTTGTTGGATACATTTCGCAACCTGAGTATATATTTTTAGCATTAAACATATTGCTGATAAACATTTTCAATGCAGTTATGACGGAAATAAAAACTACGGATCTTTGTACGATAAGTGAGCCGGAAAATGTGGAAAAATATAAGGTGAAAAGGGGAAAACCCATTCAAACCATATAATCTTTTTTTCTTCTACAAATTTAATAACAATTAATCTGGAAAATTTTGATGGTTAGTTATGCATTAAGACTTTTCTTTTACACTTATAAAAAAAAAACTAATAATCTTGAGTAAAATAAAATCAGCTGCTCGACAATTAGACGAGATATGTTATTATATAAACATTTACTAAATACTCTTCGCAGTATAAGAAGAAAATAAATACCTTTTTCTCAGGGATGAATACTTATAATCTAATAGACACCTATAGTTGATATGCAGACCATTGCAGAGCCATCTAATGTTTGCAGACATTAAACTACTATTTATACAGAAAAATACCTTACATTTGAACTTTAGAATGACTAAAACTTTTTTCTACAGTCAATGTAGATAAATCAAATAATTTTTGTCAACATTATCGACATTTATTGACTACTCTTAATAGAGAAGAGCTCTATACTTTACTTATCTTAGAAGATGTTGATCACATCAAAAGTGATTGCAATGAAAGTATTCTATAAAAGAGACGTCTTTTAGCAATCTTATCAGTACTTTTTTGGTACATTTTAGTAACCCAAGGTTATGAAATGCACTAAGTTCTAACCTCAATACTGAAAATCTTAAAATTACCAAAAGTGAATTATAAATATTCTAACTAAGATTACATTATTTCGAACTAAATATTTGATAACCTATAAAACACGTATAATCTATATCTTTGATATTCTTTTTTGTTACAGACAATATTTTTACGAAGTTTTCCTTCATAACAAATGAGATAACTTACAAGGTACAGTCAATGACAAAGATTTAACACTAGCATGTTAAAAAGCCTGTGAACTAATATGTTAATAGTACCGGAAAAATTTTTTTTTAAATGTTAATTAGCTCATTTTGAGTAAAAATGGTCTCTTGGGTTCTTGTCGTGTAGTGTTTTAATTTCAAAGAAAATAATTCAGTATTTAAGCGTTTTTGGTCTTCAAATTTTTTTTCTTCGAAACTGAAACACTTGACGACAAAACTCTAAGAAACCTTATTTACTCAAAACGAGCTGATGAGCATAAAGAAATTTTTTTTCCTCAAAAATGAAAAATTTGTTTTCTTTGTATATAAAAATTTTAATAACAATTTTCCCGGCACTACTACAGATTCGCACCTGAAAGAGTCGAATTCAGGAGCTCAAGATGCATAATCCAATGCTAACAAGATAATGAAAAATAACATATTTTCAGAGATTTAGGCAAAATGACGAGTGCGTACCGAGAATTCATTGAATTCAGTGATTTTGCAACATTTACAATTTTTTTCTGCAAAATCTAAGCAATTTTCTTAAATACTGTAAGATTTTTTTGTTTGAAATGACTTAGATAATCTATTAAAACTTTTTTTTGGTCAAAAACGTGAAATTTTTTTATTTGTTTATGTAAACTGTTAATAACAATAGATTTCGGACTTTTTCGGGCTTGCAACCTACAGAATCTTGTTTAGGAGGTAAAAAAACGTAGAATAGGCTTTAGTGTGGCCGTGAACATAGAAGAGGCTACGGATACCTACCTGGTCGCCTCACTATTTTTGCTCATTCTTTAAAATATTCCTAGAAATCATGAAATTTTGAGGCTGGGTTATGATTTTACGGAACATGCAATAATTTTACCTAATTCGAAATTTGACTACCTACAAATTAAAAAAAATTAGACCTCTACCTTTTTTCGTTCTTGAGATAATTGATTTATGATAAAGTGACCTCCGATATCAGCGTTTTAGAACATAGTGCGGCACTTTGAAGAGGCAGCACAGCAGGAAATAGCTTTAGTTACCTCGCCAATACCCAAAGGACGGAAATCAAATGCAAGACCAGACTGAGACAGGAGCGTTAAAATGGTCCGTAATAATTCGAGAGGCTGTATGACAAGTCATGACCAAGGAATAATAATACTATAAGAGTTTTCGCTGGGAGAGCATGCAAAGGCGACTTTAGGCCCGAAAAAACAAGCTGATATCTACGCAGTACGCGACAGACTTTTGAGCAATTAGTTACTTACTCTAATGAGCGCAAAATAAATGTGTCCCAAGCCAACCAAACATCGAGCTTAATCTTAGCACGTGTTCCTCTAAAAACCGCCAGCAGCTGCAAATTACCATTCAGTTTCACTCTCTTATAGAGTCAGTCCCGCTACCTGCAGCATCTTTTCAGTTCCTCTGGGAACCAAGGTGCAATAAATCTCTAGGGCTTCCAATCAATAAAGAGACCAAATTCGTCCAGTATCCGTAAAGCAATGCTTTTAAAGCTTTTGAGTGAGACATTTATATCATCACTGAACAAGTCGGAATCATCAGCTATCGCATCACAATATTTAACTGAAAAAATTTCGGGAAATAAACGACGAAAGTCATAAGCCCGGCGAGCCGGCAGTAGCACGGCAGGCACGTCAAATTCGTAATCTATTACCAATTGTTAGAAAAAAAGGACTTTGTCTCGAGAGTCCACCAAAATCGCATCTAACCAGGTATCTATATTGTCTATGAGATACGTAGGGCCAAAGAGCACCAGAAAACATGAAGATTTATATATGAGCCGGCGAACATTTTCCGCGTATCAGTCCTTATCATCAGCTAAGAGATTAGAATCAAAGTCTCTTGCAACAATGAAGCTTAAGTAAAGAAGCACGTAATTAAGAAGAAATTTAAAAAAATGAGTCAATAATTACCCTTCAGGCAACAATAAACAGAAGCAAAAAGTAACTTCCTACCAAATCCTGAGACCAGCTCCAAAACCATCGTATCAGTCTCCCTAAACTCCGCTATCTGAGGTGCCTCGAGGACGCGACACACGAGGGAGTCCTGTACGTAACAGGCAATGCTGCCGCTCTGGATGTATATGCGTCCTCCAGAAGTGGCCTTGAATGCACGATCATATCGAAAAACACTATATGATGGGATGTTATAGAGACTTAAATTATGATCTGGGGTGGGCTAGGATTCAGTAATCAAACGAATATTAATATTATATGTACCTAAGAGCCAGATAAGATCATCGAAATGTCTTTTAATCGAATTTGCATTTAGGTATGCGACATGGAGGCGACCAACAGACTCGCGAGGCCCACACACAGGAGAGCAATATGAGGGCGATAGTCTGATTATCCGTGACAAACCGAGCATATTTTCTCTGAGCCATCAGTTTTACACACATACACACGTCCATCACGAGCCCATACATACTTATTAGCATACTCACGGTCACGATCTTTGATTATTAATAATGGATTATTCGTAGCACCACTGTTTTTAAACACAGAAGAAAATTGTATCCCTCCGAAAGTACGCTTTGCCCCCAGAATATGATGACGGACTGCCGCTGATTTTAATCTAACGAAAAACGAGCGAAGGGAGGAAGTACGCCCGGCCTTTACCTCCCCTCCCCCAACCGCGCCAGCTTGGCCACTTGCTCCGCAACGATTGGTCTTCAACGGAAAGTCACAGATCTTAATTCCATCGTCATTAAATTTCAGGAGACTTGAAACCGTTAGTATTTTTAATAAAATATCCGAGAAAGACTAATCAACAGAGGACGGAATATCAATCACTTTAAGTTCGGTAGTAGGAGTGGGAGAGGACCACGGTCTCCAAGTTCGTCAACCTTCTCCCTCAGGCAAAAGTCTCCGCGACCACCTCCTCAATACGGTCCTTAACAGCATCTAGACGAGCGCACAGTCCTGTAACCTGACTCGATACACCATACACTAAGCGATAGGTGATTTATAGCACTGGTCCTACGAGAATGACCGCCATCTATCCGGCATGACTGCAGATCCGCCACCATCGCCAACCAGGAGGGCATAGGCGCTCCCCACAACACACTCCCCGGACGCTGATGAATCCATAACAAAGTTCTGATTAGGAGTCTGCCGAACAGGAGTCATACGGCGCAGAGTATCGACAAAAGATGCCAGCGTCAAGAGATGAGCAAACCCACAACGAAAAATATGCGCATATCATGAATGAGTATCGGCTTGGGTGAAAGCATGCCTCGCTATACAGCTTTTATGGAAAGTATTATTGCATACCGAGCACGTCGACTTCAAATTCGCGACCGTGCATGAACATTTAACGCATTGACTCGAGAAACTAAATTTTTTATATAAAAACTATAATACTTCGAAAAAAGATTAACAGACAAGACGACGACACGATGGGTATAGTGCGTCGTGAAATTCCAGAGCAGAATATAACATGTATATATAAATATAACAACATACAACATACAGACTAAGTTCAGTTATCAGTTCAATTAAAGTATAAAAATATGCGATACCCGCGCTAATACAAAAGATCAAAGATATCAACGAGCAAGCAGTTGATTCGATAAACTTCAGAAAGGTATACAAACAAGAAATCATTTTATATTTTAGATATATAAACAGCGATAATATAAAGTTTTATAATGATAGGCAGCTACATATATAGCATTCACAATCCCACAAACAGCGTGAGCTGCTCACTTTCTTCACACACAGGGCTAGGCATTGACTGCGAAAATATAAAATGTCTAACTAAGATTATACTGTCACCACTGATTTCGTAGGCCTTGCTCTCTGGTAAGGAGTTGGCTCAAATGGCACAAACATCAGAGACATTAGGAACACAAGGCTAGTAGGTAAGGACCAGGCAAAAACAAGGTCGGCAGATTCAGGATAAGAAAGTCGCTATAAAGTCGATACGATAAAGAGAATTGCGCCAAAATTCACTTCACCAAGATTGAGGTTATATACCAAGCAGCTATCACAAATTGGTCGACTAATGGTCAGAAACTGCAAATCTGTCGAGGATGATACCTTAACAAGAAGTTGTAGTAGAGCGGCTTGCAACAATTCTGGAAGAAAAATTCCACAGGCAAACAATGGTAGAGTTTTGTTGTAAGAGAGAGAGAGAAAGAGAGAGTGAGAGAGAAACTTTCAGTAGTGCAGACAAGTAGAGTTGTGCAGGGCAAAGAGGAAGACTGAGAGAGAGAGACAGAAAGGGAGAGTTTGAGTTTAACAGAGTTTTATTAATACCAAGGGTTATATTTACCCGTACAGCAGAAGGTTTCAAATCAATACAAAGTATACAAATGTAAGAAATCAATATCAATGACAAAATAAGTATACATAATTATCGGTGAATATAGATTATTAACAGTCACATAATAATATATAGCAGTAAATTTATCAGTGTGAGTCTAAAGACGCCATTATCAATTTATAAATACGTAAACAATCACTAAGGGATGAAAATCAAAATACATGAGCACAGGCAAGTCACTACTCTCTTTAATTTTCGATCCTTGCAGAAGTGAGGGCTTATAGCATGCTGCTTTTAAGGAATCTAGCAAATTTCTCAGCCTGATGCGTGCAGAAATTAGGTCTCAATACTTTATCATAGACTGGGAAAAAGATGAATAACAATTTAAAACTGCACGCGGCGCATTAAAATCAGACTGAGGGAAGCGCTCAGAACGACGCAGTTCCCACCCACGGGGAAGAGATCATACATGTACTGAGGATCTTATATGTTTAATATTTTGTACGTCACAACCGCTAAAAAGTATTTCCATCTGACACTCGGGCGCAGCCATCCTAGTCACGCTTAACATTGGATCATTGACGCATCACGCCTAAGATGAAAAATAAATCTCACATCGGTATTACACAGCCTGTCTAATTTAATGAAAAGATACCCCGATAAAGTCCCATGGACCAAGCAAGCGTAGTCAAAGTGAGGCATGATGAGACTAGACGCTAGCATCGCCTTACATGGGCCAGTCAACATTCCAGTTCGATCCCAACGTTGACAGGAGAAACTTGAACAGAACGCCATCCAAACTGACAACCGACTGAGTGTGGCCCAATAAATAGCTGCGAAACCAGAAGGGCACTAGCAACAAGGCCCAGACTACTTATCGATTTCAGCAGCACCGTATGGTCAATAGAATCAAAGGCGCGACGGAATCAAACAAAACAAGAGTAGTCACCTTTCCCACCTCCATCCCAGTACGAATATCATCTGTGAGCTTGAGCAATGCCGACTGTGTGCTTTTATGTCTACGGAAACCCGACTGCATGGGCAAGAGCAGATTATTGCCTTCCAAAAACTCTGTCAGTCTATAAGAAATCAACATATCGAATACTTTTGCAAAATGTATCTAATGAATGACCGGACGAAAGTCACTGGGACCCTGGGGGTTTGCCACTTTACCCAAAGGGACTATAATAGAGCGCTTCCAGACAACCGGATAGACACTGTTCGAGAAGAACAAATTATAAAGGCGGATCAAAAACGGTATAATTATCTGCTGGGACGACTTGAAGTAAACTAGCAATTCATCCAGGCAGCGAATGCGAGTGCGATTCAAACACCTAGTAAAGGCCTGCCGAACCTCCATGTCGGTAACCGGTAGCAATTCAAAACGATGTGCAGTACCAGGCAACTCCTCCAGCTTACTAATCGTACAGGCTGGTCGGACACTTGACATTTCAGAGAAGTACGATGCCAATGATGCGAGAATACCGCTATCAAAATGCAGGGATCGAGTGCCCTTTACTACCCCATACCACGCAGGATCTCCTAACAAGCCCCAGAGCCACGCGTACAACGAACCACATTCCGCAGATAGACATCTCTTGCCAAACAAATGTTTACCTTCACATTTTGCCTCATATCGCGATATCATGCCAAAGAGAGAGCTGTACCCAATCTACACGCCAATCTATGTACTCGGTCCCTCTCACGACATCTCGCACGAAACTAGCAAGTAATTCAGGGAGCTGGCGGCCGACGCAAAGGTGTAGTAATCACCGATGCGTGCACGTCGAGGGCCAACCAGAAGTTACAGCCAGGATCTTATCCACGCCCCCATCCATCTGATCCCCGCACTCCAGCTGGGGGGCAACATTCGCAGTAAAAGCCTCATCATCAAACCATCGAAAATTCCGATACCTATGCCACGGGCATTCACTTGAAGCACCCATGTTTCAGCCATGTATCAGACGAGTCGCAATGATGAGTCGCGCCAAACGGTACTAGATAAAGGGAATTCTTGGCAATCAGGCCACTCAGATGCTTAGAATATAAACCTTACAAAGAAGATCTGAATTTAAGTTCCCCGCAAGAATAATGTCTGAATACCCGCACCCCTCCTCCTACACAACCCTGAAAAAATCTGTCAAAACTCCACCTTTTGGCCTATAGTGAATTGAAGCAAGAAGAAAACGCCACTCTCCACTCAAACGCAGTCCGATAAGCAGATACTCTACAGAATTTGGGTGTTCAATTTACGGAGAGGCAATGAGACGAAAATGTAAGTCGGTACACAAGTAATAAGCAACTTCACCACCCTAAACGTATTGACATGCGCCTGTCCCAGCTAGCAGTTCACGATCGTTATGAACTAGTACAAAACCCGGGATTTTAAATACAGATGTACACTACAATGGTGGCAGCTAGCTCTCAGTTACACACAGAACATCCACGTTAAGCTCATCGGTAAGTATGTGAATGGAATTCAGATGTTCGCAAACTGAATTGGCATTAAAATGGGCGACGCGGATCAAAATCTGGACTGGCACGACGGGCGCCGACAAACGCTAACATATAAGTCATTGCAAGGAATCCAGAGCGTTTAGTCTGTCATACAATGGCGGGGCGAGTCTCTGTTTCACTGAACATACACAGAACCCCCTCTGGCCCAAGCATAAGCATAGCTAAGTGCCCTGGCCTTCACCCTTGCTTAAGAAGTGATAAACAATCGCGAAGCAGTAGGCAGCAAGCAGTGATATGCAAACATCAATCGAACGAACCCAACGGATGGTAAAGCTGTCAATAGGGTAGAAAATCTCTGACACAGCTACCAGAGTGGCCCTTTCAGATGTCGTTATCTCCAGACAAAAAAGTCACCAGTGCTAGAGAACAACCTTCCCAGGATAAAACTCACCTATCTGACGAACAGCTAGGTACACTAGTGTCCACACCTTGGAAATAACAGGAATCGTAACTCGGCAAGTGTATCCAATGGAAATTGGAGGTTACGAAGTCAGACGATTTCATTTTTATTCATCCTAAAGCACCAAGAGGCCGCAGAGCACCAACACACCAAGCGAAGGCTTGTCTGGACCCCAGAAGAAGGTGTACTTAGTGAAAAATTCCAACGAAGGTATTAAGCAATGCACCAGGCAGAAAAAATGGAAACTCAAGAAAACACGTCTACAACCACTCACCATAGAACAAAGAGGCAGAGAGAGAGAGAGAGAGAGAGAGAGAGAGAGAGAGAGAGATTAGATAATAATCCAATGCTAACAAGATAATGAAAAATAACATATTTTCAGAGATTTAGGCAAAATGACGAGTGCGTACCGAGAATTCATTGAATTCAGTGATTTTGCAACATTTACAATTTTTTTCTGCAAAATCTAAGCAATTTTCTTAAATACTGTAAGATTTTTTTGTTTGAAATGACTTAGATAATCTATTAAAACTTTTTTTTGGTCNTAGAACTGGAAGGGAGAGAGATTAGATAATATTAAGAGATTATATAATGTAAAGTAATATCAAATATAGGTATAATAATACAAAAAAACGTAGAAAGTAAGAGGAAAAATGTAGCTTATAAGCAATCATCAGGGTAACTAGATCAACATTAGCGAAAATAAATGTTTGAAAATAAATTCAATACTGAGATCAAAATATGCACTAAATCCAAAAAATTACAGGTTTAGGAGTTAAATAGACTAGGTCTCTTAAATGGAAGCATGTGGAGTCCATTACCAAAACATGGTCTTGAGAAATTAACTCGAACACACGTTGAGATTTTGTTCTATAACTTAACTGCATTCACTCTAAAAGCAGCTACAAAAAAATCAATCCACGCTGAGGGCACAATCAGGTTACTATGACACACTCATGTCACAGATTGTTCAGTGATCCTGAATCCAAAGCAACCCAACAAATAGGATGGTTGTCCTGTCCCAAGTATGGAGGCCAAAAAACGCACAGCTAGAAATTTTGAACGAACTTAAAACATCATCATTTAAACCTACGATAGGTAGGTATGATATGGTCAAACTCCAAGACGAGCCAGACGTAGTGGACGTCAACTCATGACTCGTGCGGAGTCACTACAGTACAGTCTAAGCGACGCATGAAGTAAAAAGTATAGTGCATAGAGTAAAGTGCACAGTGTAGGACAGACTATGTATGAGTATTAAGTGATTAAATAAAACATAGTTAAAGACATTTAATGGTGTTAAGTTATTAGTTTTGCTCATAAAACAGAAGAACTTTTTCTCGAATCCCTCTTTTTAGAAGAAGTCCAAAGTTTATAAGGGACAAATGTGACATACGAGAGCGAGAATTGTCAATGCTGCGTGGGCACCTCTTTTTACTTTCAGGCGTAAAAGCAGAGTTACAATATACTCAGCTAGTTACATCATATTTCTTTTAATTATCCTGCACTAAAGTGGGTGGATGATTCTTATAAAAATATGGGGTCTAATCAACTATCTCACCTGCCTTACAAAAGACCTTCACATAAAATCGCTAAATTAATTCATTAGCAACTGTAAACCAATATTATTGTTGTAAAACTATCCGTTAACGATAGCTTTGAATTAAAATACATATTGAATAATAATCCATAGTGCGATCAAACTAGATGAAAACTACCCTTATTTGATGAAACTCCAAACTGGGCAACAAAAAGTTTCCTGATATCAATCTCGAACCTGACGACAAACGTAACTACATAAGTACATGAGGATTAAAGAGAATGTTAGCAATAGGTCCAAAAAAATGGTCCAAATGGCCCAAAAAGGGTTTTTCGCTTCTATCGAAGAAGCCGTAATCAAACAAAAAAACGTTCAACATAAAAAAGATGCACAATTTTAAGACAAACAAAATTAACTCTCGTGGTCCTTAATCGACCTTGCTATTTTTCCGCAAAATTACCAAAAAGTGTAAGCTTTACCCTGTTTTATTATGTTTTGTAACTGGCATTCTAATTAAAATTATAAATTTAAATTTTAACAGAACATGGGTTTTGTACTTTTTAACTTCCCTTTAAAATTTCAAGACGATTGGCTTAAAACTTTTTGCAACCGTCAAATAAACTAAAATAAGGTCTTTCTGTAAAATGACTCTAAAAAAGTTGTTCGACCAGATAGAGCCATTTTTCTGAGTTGGCTTTGTCTTTTACCGAGGCGTCGATTTTTCGATACATTTTTAGGATACTTACTAAAAAATTTAGGATACGAAAATTTACCTAGTATTAGACAAACAATTCATTAAGAAGAGGCATTTTGAAAATTGGCTTTATCTGGTCGAACAACTTTTTTAAAGTCGTTTTACAGAAGGACCTTTTTTTAGTTTATTTGACGGTTGCAAAAAGTTTTAAGCCGATCGTCTTGGAATTTTAAAGAGAAGTTAAAAAGCACAAAACTCATGTTCTGTTAAAATTTAAATTTAAAATGTTAATTAGAATGCCAGTTACAAAACATAATAAAACAGGGCAAAGCTTACACTTTTTGGTAATTTTGCGGATAAATGGCAAGGTCGATTTAGTACCACTAAAGTTTATTTTGGTTGTTATAAAATTGTGCATCTTTTTTATGCTGAACGTTTTTTGTCTGAATCACGGCTTTTTCGACAGAAAAATTTTTGTTCGTTTATATAGGTATACCTTTATTGTAAATCTCAGTGCTACTACGACAAAACTTGATGAAAAAATATCACTCCCGAGTTGGCTGCTTTTTTAATCCGACCCTGAGTTTGCTCCTTTTTCAAGCCAAATCTGAGTTGACTGCTTTTTTAACCCAAATTTCAAGTTGGCTACTTTTTCACGAAGTATCTGAGTTGGCTCTGTCTTTCATCAAGCCGTAAAAATAATGTTTTTTTGCAAAGTAATAGCAGCAGTGGTGGCACGAGTATGCCGCCAATGTAGGCCACGCCTTCTTCCTCGCAGTGCCATCGACGCGGTTACGGATAAGTTACTTCAAACTGAAGCGGTTAGCAAAATTATCGATATCTCCTGATCTGAGCATCGTAAATTAACAATTGGTTTTTAATATAGGGTAGCTCGTGATAAGATTGAGATTGCAGGTATTAACAACATTTTAGTAATAAACATAGCTGCTGCAAATATAGTAGAACCATTTTTGGCAAACACTCTTCAGTATTCCTTGCGTCCTAGTGAAGTCCAAGACTATTGATATTCGTGAAGTACAACCAAGCTGCTTTAATCAACACGACAGACCTGTCATTTTATTCACGTGTAATGTACTCGCAAGACGCGAAAATCAAGAGTTGACTAAAATTTTGGAAACAGGATGTGAAACGTAAAAACAGCTTTTTTATATTTGTAAAGCGTTTGTATAAACCTTTGCAACAGGAAAAAAAAGATCCTTAAGGTGGCTTGGGCGATTCTCATCGGCTTGATCAAAACCTCTGAAATTCTAGAAATATGTAAATAAAGTATGCTATATTCATTTGCGATAAGAAAATACTGGGGTCAACGACTTAATTTTTTCGCAAATCACTACTGAAAATTTACCAATTTAATACCTACTTTAATGGACAGTGGTCACAAAATTGACTATATCTTCGGAGGTCTTTGATTAAACTGAAAAATTTCAAGTAGTTATTGTGTTTTTTTTTTTTTTACAAAAAATCTATTAAATTATTAAAAATATAGGGTCAACTACTTAATTTAAGAGAAATACTTAATTTAAGAAATCCGAAAAAAATATAAAATATTGATCTGGCTGCCTCGCAATATCTCCCAATTTTCACAATTATAATTTCATGGTACTTTTTTGGAAATTCCTTGATCTTTTACTTTTATGTTATCAAAATAACTATATTTATTGAAAGACTGACCGTTGACAAGCGTTGATCTTTAAGGGGCCCTTGGTACCCTAGGTACGGTACCAGCCACCCAAGCCACCTTAAGTTGTGACGTAAAATATGGTTGTTCAATTCACAATTGTAAATTCGACAATGAAGTAATAGTACCAAACATTGTTTGCTGACTTACAAATTTAAGCTAATGATTCTGTAAGTTGATAACAATGATTTTAGTATTTTTAAATACAATTTTTCTATATTATTTAAATGATATTCGTTAGTAGACTTTTGAATTTTAAAAATAAATTTCATTAAAAAAGTTTTACAATTTTAATAATGTTAAAGCAAACTAAATCAATTTTATGCAGAATAATAGTACAGTATTAGTAGTGTTACGGCTGACAGCTAGCTTTAGCTCGCAGTGTCAATGTCCTCACACACATGCCGAAAGGTGCAACCTCAGGTGTTATTGACGTAATACTTCAATAAAGAGAATATATGACGCGATACTGTCTCTTTACTTTACTTAACTACACGGCGGCAAAGAACCCGAATAGGGACATGAGAGATGTGAGTCGCTTACACTTATATGTGTAACAATAGTTTGATAATATTTGTTTTCCATTATTTATACGTAAATAAAAATTTACACAGTTACCCATCGATATGTAAGTTTATTCGTGCAATAAATTGTGTTTCATAGCATGTCAGCTTCTTATAACATGGACTCGAGTCAGACATACATCCAGATTATGCTGTAAGGCAAAAGTCAGTAGTTACAAATACGCACAACAAAGTTTATGTTTATGTATTATAATACTGTATACTTATAAGCAGCGTTGGCTCAGTGGTAAGTATGCTTATTACTGATACAACGCTGTTTTAGGGATTGTAGGTTCAATTCTCGGTGAATGCAGATTTTTTCAAAAACTGTTTTCATCGGAAAAAGTTTCTATGTAACCCCGGCTGTTTCGGGGCGGGTTTTTCGGTGGAATTTCCTTAAGAGTAGTCCCAAGGTTCTTTCCTTGCCCTACAGGTCTTCGGGCCTGGGTGAATGTAGAACAGTGTTAGAGCTATAGTTAGGAATTAGAAGTTCCGATGCGTTAGGCAGGGATCGCCGGCCTTATAGGCGAGGAGTGGTCCCTGAAACATGGGGTTTCACCGGGAATGATAACTAGCCTGGATCTGACGCTTTAGCAAAGAGCGCTGGCTTAACCGGCGAGGAGTGCATGTCCTGAAATATGGAGTATTCTCCGGGAAAAAGCTACACAGAGGGGAGTGGACCCGATGCACCATTGGTGCAGAGAGTGTCAGCTTAACTGGCAAGGTGTTACAGCGGAGATACTCACACTGTACACTTGGTTAGATATGATATTAGTAAAAGAGTTTGGAAATGGGTGCGGCAATACTCCCCCACACACACCCGATCGGAAATCAGATTACGGGTCCCATGAGGTTGTATACGGCTCGTTTACGGAATCCGTAAGCATATCATCACGGCCCAAACACATGTTGTTACCGGGATCGTGTACGGGCTGTATACGGGAACCGTGGATTCGGGAAACGTACACAGCCTGCACTCAGCCCGTATGGGTGAAATGACTAAACATGCAGGTTATGTTTCTCGACTCCAACTCAAGGTCTACGCACTCGAATCGACATAAGGTGCACAGTGCACCAGAATATCATTGGTTGGTATACCTATATACATGATGCATAGTGCGGAAGTGCGGTGTGCTTTACGTTTTCACAGTTATAAATACACCAACTAATATTATTCTTGTGCACTGTGCACCTTACGTCAATTCGAGTGCGTAGTTATATGCTGAACTGACAGAAGGGTGTGTGAAGAGGCTAAAACTGATCAAGCAGGCTCTTGGACAAGTACTCATTTATGAACATTATATGTTTGGTATTCAAGTATTAGTGCGTCGGGTGTCACACTCGATTCGATAAGTTTTGACAACATGCACAGGCATTCAATCACGAGAATTTCAGTGTCTCGTTTGAGTTCGTGATCAAGACGCATTTAACAAGTAAATCGTGCGAAACTAATCTATTGTCATTAGTGATGACACTTCATTTTGATTGAGAGAGCCATTTGCGATTATAAACGTAGGAATAATGTTTATCTCGGTTAATTTTGCACAGCGATTAACTATGGCAATGTGCTTTACGGTCCGCGATCGGAAGTTGAATGGTGCTATAACGTTAGATGTGATTTATTTAGATTCGTAGAAAAACGTTTTATTTGGCAACGTGGTGTGGGCTGCAACAACGTCATATATAACTATAGATTAGGACACATGAATCCTTTTTGTTTACCTAACGTGGAAGCACAAACAATTCCACGAACGCCTTTGTTAAAACAAGTGCACATGCATGTGTTGCAACAACGTGCGTTTCCATGCGATCACCACTGTTGACCTTTGTTTTTACACACACGAGATAATTTATTCGGGCATGAACTAATACATGTGTTCAATATTCGATTATGCATAAAGCTAATATTTCTTTTTTTGTAATTAGAAATAACTGCTGAAAGGACAACAGTCCCTCACTTCATTACAAGCCTATCAGGGTCAATTACGCAATTGTTAGTGGACAACAGTCTACGCGATTGAGGCATTCAGCCTACACATTATTCAAAGGGACATCAGTCACTTTGATTCAATACAAGCCCATCAGGGTCAATTACGCAGTTGTTAGTGGACAACAGTCTACGCAATTGAAGCATTCAGCCTACACATTATGCAAAGAGACATCAGTTACTTTGATTCAATACAAACCCATCAGGGTCAAATTCGCATTCGTTAGTGGACAACAGTCTACGCGACTGAATACAGGCCTGCGCGTATGCAGCTAAAATCCATGGTATTTATTGTTCAGCTGTTCAATTCAATGTGTTTTAATCACGTTTACATGTTTAATTGCATATATCATTATTTTTTATTCATTTTTCATATGATTTTGGTCAAAATAATGCAATATTTGCATCATTCACTTTTCTTTGATTTGTAATTTATCAAGCAATAAAAAGAGTTTTTTTACATGTTTTTCCCTTAAAATGTGTCGTGTTTCTTTACTGATAGCTAATATGTGATTTAATATTTATATAAAACAAGTATTTATTTCATACGAACTATTCGCAGATCAACCGCTTTGATTTACTGGGAATTTATACGAAACAGCTACCTTTATGAATCGAGCCCGGAACGTGCAAGACAAGTGCACTAGGTACTAAATCACTACGTGTAAAGCATTTTACTAACAAAAAGAAGGGGGGACTCGTGCAGTAAGTGCCAAAAAATATGCTGAAATGTAATATCTATAGAATGCATTGGACAAGCTCTCTACCAACAATGCTGCTTGATATTAAAAATGGACCAATAAAGTATTCGAAGCAGAAATGGATCAGCAGTCAACGGAAGTCTGCAGGAACGAGCGAGAGGCAGCGTCAAAGCTATTTGATACCACTACGAACCGTGCACTTGGTAAAGAGCGTTTGTGTCCTTTTAATAATACATTTAACTGCACATGAGAAGAGAAAGAGTCTGCCGGTGTCCTACGCATTGACAGACTAGACACCCGTAATCACTGCTGTGTATGTGCAACGACTCACGACCATCATTCGGACTATCGATTATTTGATTACGAGTACGTGACTGCTGTTCATTACTTATTTATTTACAGTGATGTATCGTGGCATTGGTGCAGCGAGCATACTTATAACATGAGTTGGAAGAGTCGATTCTGCTGGAAAGAGTATATATATATATATATATATGTATGTATTCAGTTAGAGTCACGTGTCTCGCTCGTTTGAGCATAGTCTAGCTGAGACTTTCCATATTAATGCGGAAGAGGTCTTGTGACGTGTTATTTTACAATGTCATAATATGTATATACATGTCTATGTTTTTCTTTCTTATATAAAAAAATGTACAGGGCATATGACACAGCCATGAAGTAACTAACAAGTTAAAAGAAAATTCATTTTATTCCTTTGTAATTTTTTAACTTAGTAAGAATGTGGCCGAATCCTCAACCTTTATTTTTTTGCCCCTTCACTCCAATTAATTATAATAGTTTTTTATTTTTTTTAATTTAAAGATTTTGAACACTAGATTTGAAAAAAATGATTCTTGATATATTGAACAACACTGAAAAAGGAAACAGTAAAAAATGATAACAAAATTAACTAAACAGTTAATAACACTTTTTCTTGAAAAATACTAGTTTTAATTTAAAAAATACTAGAGTAGCTTAAAATTAAAGTCATACTAAAAAAAATATCATTATGAAAATTCCAAAATAGTGGTCAGTAGAAAATAGCAAATTATTGATGTACCTATAATCCACCTTGAATGAGTATCAAATTCAACGGTATACCTATTAGATTACAACAAGCTGTGAAAATTTACTAATAATACAATATGATGAATTATTGGTACATTTACAACTTTTCCAACGTGGATATAAGACGGAAGAGTACACCAATAAGATGGTAGCACACCATGCAACTTTACTGAAAATAAGTCATTGCGGCGATGGTGAAATGGCATTTTATCTACTTATTTTACCGTTTCTACCACATCCTTATAAAATTAACGTTTCGGACTTATAAAATATAGTGAGTCTTCTATACTTTTAAGAAAGGCAGCGGCCCTTAAGTATTTTAATGCTTCATTAAAGCTGACTACTAAGTGAAACAGTACAATAGTCGAAAAAACTTTTTACACAATTAGTCTTAAAATGTACAATGAAAATTGATTTAAATGCTTGCCGATAAACTGGATAATAATGTGATCCCACTAGGTATACACGCAACTATTCATGTATTTATAATCATATCAATTGGCACGTATAAATGGTGGTACTTTTAAAATAAGCACTCTAGGACCTGTACATGCTCTTTCCGACGACAAATATGCTCAAGATTTAAATTTAATTATTTCCTATTTCCAACAATTTTTAAGAAATAAGTAAGAATAAAAAAAATATCTTCCCCAAGTATGGATTGAACACACAACCTCCTATTTATTAGACAGTTGGTCTAACAATGAAGCTACCAAGGAGTCGTACATTCACCCGCAACCTAGGTTCAGATAGATTTCAATTCTTAATGAGGTTGTGTGTTTAATTCGTATTCAAGGAAGATATTTTTCTTATTCTTACTTATTTCTTGAAATAGAAAATAATTGAATTTTTAATTTGAATCTTGAGTATATTTTGCTATCAGAAAGGACATGGATTGCTCTGAGAGTGTTTATTTTAAAAGTACCGCTATCTATGTGTGTCAATTAATATAATGATAAATACATAATCACTACTATTGCTAGGTTTTGACCCACTCATAAGGAAAAGTTAGTATTAAATATAAAAAAAGGCGTTATTGACGAATTACAGAATCCATACGTGTGACCATGCACTTGCAACTGGCAGCTGGAGTTAGCAGTGAGACAAGAAATTATTTTTAAAGTTATAAAATAACAACATAGGCAAAATATCGATTTCCTGCGAAAAATTGGCTGGAACTGGGCCCAGCAAAATCCCAGACATCTAAAATTGCATATTCATACTCTTTTATTATTAAGTCATTGGCACATATTATAGCCATCACGGGTAAAGAATCATGGAAAAAGTTGTAAACAAATTTATCATGCAGAATATCGTTTTTTTGTGAAAAATCAAATATAACTTGGACCAGCATGTTTTAAGCCACTTTAAATTAGGCAAATATAATCCAACAATATTTTTTTATGAGCACGTGTTATTTCTCATACAAATAATAGTTATAAAATAAGTATTAACAAATTAAATAGGCGAAAAACCGATTTTCTCAAAAAATAATGTATGTATCTCATCCCAGCATGATCCTTGAAAATAAGTACTCTTTTATTCTATGGTAATTGGCATGTGTTATGGCTAACACAAGTGGAAAGTTAAAATGTATAGACAAATTAAATAGGCGACATATCAGTTTTCTATTAAAAATAGACTATACTTTGCATAACTATAACTTAGCCCAGCATGATCTCAGACACTTATAATTTAACGTACATACTCTATTATTGGTTGATCATTTTCAAATGTTATTGCTAACACAGGTGGGAAGTTACAAACTAAGTTACAAACAAATTAAGTAGGTGAAGTATCGATTTAATGTGAAAAATCGACTACAACTCTACCCAACAAGATTCTAGTCATTTGAAATTAAACATTCATACTCTTTACTGGTAAATTGTTGACACTTGTTTTCGACAGCATAGGTAAAAAGTTATTAAAAAGTTGTTAATAAATTAACTCGATAATACAAAAAAAAGAATTTGCAACTTCTACTTTATTATTCAATAAAAAAAGTTATTAAAAAGTTGTTCCTTGAGTGCATCAATCATTTTTTTGGTGTTTATTAAACGATACACCTTATTTATTAGTACATATTATTGCTAAAATAAATTAAAATATATCATAAAAGTTGTTACTCAATTAAACTGGTGTTGTAACTATTTTCTGAGATCAACTGTTTATAATTTGGCTTAGCATAATTTGGAAAAAATTATATTTGAAGTAAGCACTTTTACAACTATTCAATGCAAGTAACTATTCGAAAGAACAAGAGTAAAATATCTTCGGACGAGTTGTCAACAAACTTAATGGGAAAAAATTAGCTTGTTTGTGAAGGGAAACGTCAAATTGGGGCTGAAAAAAAGAGAAATGGTCGAATTGGGGCCAGGCTGTTATCTCTTTTTTAAAATAGTGTCGAACTGGGGCCGGGCTTTTTATCGTATATTTTAATCAGTGTCGAATTAGGGCCCGGGCTATTATCTCCTAATTACATTTTAATATACACTTCTACATCTACACTGTAAACACATTTATTTGTACATTGAAGAACTGGAAACATAACTAATGTATACATATTCATTCGCTCGTACATTTGACTCTAAGCGGGATATCTTCTATTAGTCCTTTAGTCCCTCTTAGTTCTTCTGTAATAACGACAGCCAACATACGTTACGGCAATGGAGTTTCGTGTGGGTGAACGTGGCAAGCAACTGTTATATCTTGACATGTACACGTACTCATTTAAGGCGAATTTGCGCAACGAGGTGCAGCGATGGATTTGTTCGAATAAAAAGTGCAATAGTTACGTAAAGCTTAATTTGAGTAATGCTATTGTTGAACACGTGGCAAGCCATAATCATGATCCAATATTGGAAACTACTTTAAATCGAAGGACTATCAGCAATGCTGTGAAACGAAAAGCAGTTGATGACATTTCGATTCGCCCATCAAAATTGATAATTTCATTCAACTAAATCTCATTCAAAATGTTTCAAAAAAATTTTTGCCCGTATATTAATCGATCATAAATATGTTTTACTATACTAACGAAAATCTATTATGTTGAATGACGAGAATATGCTTTACAATAACGACGGATCTATTAAATTTTCAAACACATTTTTTAAACACACCAGTTATTTTATAAAACTGCCAGTCCGAAGCCTGGGTGAAGTGTGACGGAAAAACGTGTCAACAAATTGCCCGGGCCCCAATTCGACACTGATGAACAAATGCGATAAAAAGCTCGGCCCCAGTCCGACAATATTTAAAAAAGGAGATAATGGCCCGAGCCCCAATTCGACACTAATTAAAAAGGTGATAATTGTTCAGCCTCAATTCGACACTGGCCTTTGTGAATAATTGTCTACAACTTTGATTAAATTCTTTTGAAAAATCTAGAATTTTGTCTACGAACTCTTAAAACAATAAACAGAAGTGAATATTTGGATGATTTAGGTGGAAAGTCATTAAAAAAGTTTCAACACATTCAACAGAAAAAGCATTGCTTACCTTTGAAAAAATGTTGCTTATAACTTGGCAAAGTATAATCTGAAGCATCTTCAATTATGTATATATGTTGTAATTTAATATTGATTTATTAATATACATGGATAGACAGATACTAAATTGTTAAATAATTAAAATTATTACATGCTATTTTTATTTATGAGCTTTCTCAATCATAAGCTGCGGCAATGGTTAACATACAATGATATTTAAATATTCTGTAGATTACATATAAATATCATACTAGGCACAGCTACAGTCAATTTTTCACAGAAAATTAATCAGCATCGGATTAACGGCTAGGCACACTAGGCTGAAGCCTATTGACCCCCCACCATTGACACAAAAAAAAATTAACAATAAAATTTTTTTTTCTTTATTAAATAATCAGTACACGATGACTAACCAATCTTTTTAAAGGTTAATCTAAATCTTAAAACTACACATTGTAACAACTGTGAAAGAAATTATTGTTAAGTGCCTCAATAGTATCATTTGAAAAAAAGTAATGTTTCCGCCGTTCCTAGGGAGACCATAGGTAGCTTGACTACCTTACAGACTCCAGATAGTATATCGATTTAGTTTTTTACCTATGAGAATAACACAGCGTTCGCAGCTGATTTCTGTAATAGTTAGAATATTTTTCTTTCGTATCAGATAGTGATATTTTCTTAAGTCAGAAAGGAAGACTTCTTGTAACCTAGAAATATTTAAAAGTTCTTTTTATTACAGTGTTTGTGAGTGTATTAAAATTAAAAATGATTGATATTTGAAGGAATTGTTTAAAATTGTATTCCCAACAAAGTTAACCTGCAAAAATTAGGTAAAAAATTAATATGCGTTAAAATAGGTACAAAACTAAGGCAGCGTACAAATTAAATTCAGATTATTATTATTTATTTATTTTATCAGAAGATTTGTTATTTTCAGCATATGTATGTAATAAAAGGGAATAATAGTACTACACTTAGTAAACATAAGCATGAGTGACAGATCTATTGATCTACATAAGACACCACGCATATACAAGTCTGGGTCAGACAAGCTTCAAGTAAAAAATGAAAAGCAAAAGAATATTGGAAAAATCATATTTCAAACACGCAAAATGACAGATTTTTTTATGCACCAAGGTTGATGACAAGACATCATTGGAATCATCTCAATCATTTACTCCAGCAACATTTAAAAGTGAAATTTCTAAAACAGACGTACGTAATTAGCTTTAATTGAAAACGATTTTTTTTAACTTTAATATTTAATAACTAATCTGAGTAAATAATTAAAAAAAATTTTGTTTAAGATACGTTTATCGTTTTTATTGTAATTCAGACGAAATTATATGAACATCAGGAATAATTCATTGTTCCAGTGCTAATTTTTCTTTATTATATATTCTGTTTAATTATTTTAAGGTTGATTTACTTAAAGACAGGACTAAAGACGGAAAAAACTCTGTTGCTATTGATAATGCTGTGGATACAGAAAATCAAAATTTTAATGCACTTAAAGTAAAGACAATGGTTGACAGAACTGATTATAGTTATGAAAGAGAATCAAATTCACTCCATTTTTTGGAAACACTCACAATAATGGAAAATGACACAAGTATAGATACAGTAAACGTTGATTGTGACATTTCTTAATGGCCTCAAAACATGACCAAGCATATAAATTATTGGATTGTAAAAGGAAGTACAATGATTCAAAACTGCGGTTACAAGATACTTGAATCGAAATCTTAAGTATAAAGTAGTATGAGGAATCGTCAACAAAAAGATAATAAATGAGTATATTATTTTAGAAGCTGTAATATTATAATTTTTGACAAAAAATTGTAACCAATTGATACCTTGAAAATGCTAAAAGAATGGTATAAAAAGTATTGTATTCAAAAGTTCCAGTTTATTACAGAACATCTTGATACAGTATTTAACATTATGTTCATTTATCTGTACAAACTCCATGATTCAATTTGAAAACATTATTTTAGTAATTTAAGCAATTAATGCTAAAAATTTAAATAAAAAATGTAATTAAAGTTTTTTCGAGAGCAAATGCTCAGAACAAGTTAACACAATGTGGTTAGAGAGAAATATAAAAAGATTGATAAGTCCTTTAACAGCGATAACTGGCTCAATACATCAACGTATCTCCAATTTACATTCATAAAAAAATAATTTTTCTAACAATTTGTTTTTAACTAAAGTCCATTTTGTACGGCTCTATCGAGCAAGAGGTAGTTCGCCGATATAGTTGCAGAGCGTAAAGTCATTTATACTTTCTACTATTACAGTATAAGATACTTTATGAGTGTAAAAGCCTTAATTATATTACCAAACAAAGCACATTACCGTTCAACTGACATTTTAGTATTTACTTTGTGCTTAACAACTGACAACTACTACTAGTCAATAAGCAACAAAACTTTAACCTTGAATAACTATGCAATAAGAGCCACTGACGATTTTCATTATCACAAACTTATAAGACAGCTTGACACAACTTAAGTAAAGTGTATGCTAATAATTAGGGGCATAGACAACAGAAACATGAGTAGAATCAAGTTATACAAGTAAATTTGCCATAACCTTACTCAAGTTTAACTTATGCCCCAATAAAACCACAACATAATACTAGTTAGATTCTAATAAGTATAAACTCAACGAGCACATCGCGGTCACTTGATGAACACTTGGTAGGTACTAGGCTAGCACTTGACGGAAATGTGGGTGTAAATTTACGGGAACTTGAAAAGACTTAACTGACATTTGGCAGGTACTTACCTGGTACTTAACGAGTACTTGGCAGGTACTTACCTAGTACTTAACGAGCACTTGGCGGGTACTTAGCAGGTACTTGACAAGAACTTAGTAGGACTTGACTTGACGAGAATTTGGTAGGTACTTGACGTTTAATTACCAGGTACTAGATGGGCACTTGGCAGGTACTTAACAGACGATTGATGAGTATTTGATGGGTACTTGTTGAGTTCTGGGTAGGACCTTTGCAAGTACTTGACAGAAATTGGCTCGGTACTTATCGTGTACGTGACAGTTATATGGTAGGCACTTGGCAAGCAATTTACGGGTACTTACGGATACTTGGCGGGTATTTTACATATACTTGGTGGGCACTTAACAGGCACTGTGCAGGACTTGACAGGTGGGTACGTTTCAAGCCCTTGGCGAGTACTTAATAGGCCATTGACGGTCACTTGATAGGAACTGTACGAGTTTTTCGCATGCAAATGGCAGATACATGGTGGGTACTCAAGGCATGTACGTCAAGTCCTACTTAGTGCCCACAAAGTACGTGACGAGTCCTCGTAAAGTATCCATCAGCTCTAGTATGTGTCATGTGCTTGTTAAGTTGCCACTCAGTATTAACTGAATCCCACCAAGTGCCAGTCAAGTGTTCGACGAGTGACTTTCAAGTACCCATCGGCACCTATTAAGTAATCGCAAAGTGCTTGCCATGTACCTAACGAGTGCCTCTTAAGTCCAGCAAAGGGCCCGTAAAGTGGCCACTAAGTACCCGTAAATTATCCGCTAAGTAGCCGCCAAGTACGCGCCATGTAACCAGCACGTGCCCACTAAATACCTTTTAAGTACCCACATTGTACCGGACAAGTGTCTGTCAAGTATCCGTTAAGTTTCTGCCAAATAACCGTCAAATATCTACTAAATGCTAGTGAAGCATCCACTAAGTACCCGGCAAGTACTTACCAAGTGCTCGCCAAGTACCTGCTAAGTGCTCGTTAAGTACCAGGTAAGTACCTGCCAAATGTCAGTTAAGTCCTGCCAAGTGCCTGTAAATTTACACTCACATTTCCGTCAAGTTCTAGCCTAGTACCTAACAAGTGTGCATCAAGTGACCACGATCTGCTCGTTGAATTTCTATTTAACTTAAGTAAAGACTTGTCACGTTTTGGTTCTGCAATATTGTGGTGCTGTTTGATTGGGGTCCAAATTAAACTTGAGTAAAGTTATGTCAAATTACTGGTGTAACTTAATACTACTTCTAGTTTCTGTTATCTGCACCCGTAATTATCAGCATACAATTTACGTAAGTTGTGTCAAGTTGTCTTATAAGTTCGTGATTATGAAAATCGCCAATGGCTATTATTGCATAATTATCCAAGGTTAAAGTTTTTGTAGCTTATTCAATAGTAGTAATTATCAGATATTAAACACATAGTAAATACTAAAATGTTAGTTGAACGGTAATGTGTTTTGTTAAGTAATATAATTAAGGTTTTACACTGACAAAGTATCTCATGCTGTAATGGTAGTGGGTATGAATGATTTCGCACTTTGCAAAAACTTTATCATAGAGTAATGTGTAAATGAGACATACAAATTTTTTTCATCATAATAACAATTAACTTCAATTTATTTTGGTGATTTTTTTTGCCTTCAGATTACCAAAACAGTCTACTGGCATAGTCACCGGAGCGATCCACTTGCCACCTTTGAGTAATGGTGCATTTACTGCTAAACACATTTTTAATTACCTTAACTAATACTATACTTATACCATGGCACAGTGGTATTTTTTCTATTAAGATTCTTTAGACATACTCGTAAATGTGTAGGTTTTGTCTGTAAAATATTTTATATCACAGGTGCTAACTTATTACCAGTCCTTTCTTACTAGTACAGGAGGCACTTCCTGCCTACAGCATTAGATTCGCTTACCTTCAAGATCGAACACTGTTTTGCATTCACCCAACCCTAAAGACATTTGGGCCAAAAAAAAAACTGGAACCTTACTACAGAAAAATTTCACGGAAAAATCTAGCCTGAAATGACAGAGATACAGGGAACCATTTCTCCTTTAAAACAGTTTAAAAAAAAATTAGCATGTACCGTGAATCGAACTCCCAGCCCCACATAGTATGATTTGTTTGTAAACTTTACTCAAGCTGCTTCAAACCTAAGTTGTATGAATATAACTTAATAATTTGTTTTGATTTAAATTTATAATTAAAACTATTTTAATAACAAAGGATAGTTTTATTTGTCTAGTGCCGTACTAAAAATAAAATGGTATGTCACTGGGGCACAAAGTACAAACATGAGCGCCTGAAGGGCGCGCGTGTTGTAGGTTGGTGCCCGAGTCACGTATAATATTTTTCCGCCCTCGGGTGGTTTTGGGAGGCTGGTACTTCCTCGGGCGAAAAAGCAGTTTTCCGGAACTCGTTCGAAAAGTCTCCTTTACGAACCTCGTTACGTCCCTCGCCTTCGGCTCGGGCCGCAAATCTCTTGGTTCGCAAACAGAGACTTTTCAAACTCGTAGGAAAACTACCATTCTGCACTATATGGGGGAATAGCCCCACCAGTAAATGTATACATTCGTGACTCGCTTGTTTTTACAATTTGTTGCATTAAGTTGATATGTTACACTGTTTTACAGCTAACTTACTACAGCACGAAAACAGTGACTGAGCTATAATCAAAACGAGGCATCATCTGCCTCCTTCGGTATTCTTTTTTCAGCCTAACAGTAATAGCGACAACAGGAGGACTGCACTCGGTTGCTCCCTTTCTTTATGTGATCGTACTCGAAAGTCGCGAGATGTCACAACAAATCACTTGTTTTACACTTTCTCTTTTGTGTACTATACGTACGCTCACGGCATCACATGTGAATATGCTAGGCTTCTAAACTACTCCTTTGACTGAGCGAAAACAAGATTGCGAGAGAATAAATCATTGCGCTTGACAGCTACTTTATTATACAAGCACACTTTATTGCAGAAAACGTCCATCGTGTAAGTCACACTCATATGAAAAAACAAATCCAAGCACTGTCTATGAAAGGAGCCTTAGCCATCTGACTGCAAAGTCAGTACACATAAAAATAGTAGCCAGCACACACCGCCACACGCACACACACATATTTAAATTACTAGCCTAGACATAATCTAGAGACAAGAGCAGCTAGTATAACACTTCAATAATTATCATATTCCATTTCTAAATGAAATCATTAAAGATCATGATTCTTATGAAGCTGTAAGATAAAAATGTAAGATGTTTAGACTATTCTGTTTATCTCATGTTTATAAAAAATCTTTAATTTTATACTTATTATCCACTAATGACAAGCGTATGAACAAAATCAATGAATAAAATAAAATTTTTCAAGTACCAATTATTATATTTACCTTAATACAACAACGATTGGACTTTCACTTCCAGTGACAACCATCAATCCTTTCCAAATCATTAATGCAGAAGAGACAATCATTCCAAAACTTAATATTTGGTAAAAGAACTGAAAAAATAATTAAAATAGGGCGTATAATACTAGTTGACAAAATGACAACATTATAGACACGGACTATGATTAACTTTAACATTATTAATGCATTTCCTTTTAAATACTAAAAAGTATGTCAAGAACGTTGAGTATTAGTATTAGCAGCAGCTCTAATTAAACAAATAGCTCTTTCAGTAAATTGTAAGAATCTAAGTTTCTTCTAATCTTTCAAAAATGATATACAGAACTTAAATCAAAATAAAAAGTACGTTTTGTAACCCTTAGTATATGAACCAAGTTACAGAAAGACGTACTTTAAATTTTTATCACACTGCTAAGAAAAGCAAGAGAAGTCTTTAGAAAAGTTATTGAAAAAGTTGTTAGCTAATATAGATTTATTCCCCAAAATAGTTTTTATTACTCGAAACTAACATTATGACATGCTTAACTGTTGTTTAATTTAACGTTTGTGGACATAAAAAAGTTTTTATACGTATGAGAATATATATTTTTTAATTTACAGCCATTCTAAGAAAATGTGAGTTTAATACAATAACGGCTCTGCATTGCTGTGTAACTCTACATATGGAATGCTATTGTCATTGTCATATTAAAAAACGGCCTAGGATTTTATTGTGATAACAATTATTAGCGCAGCATTGAGGACTTTTTATTTAACATCCCGTTCAAACCATCGAACCACAGTGGAAAATACGTCCTTAATAAATCAGTTTCTTAGAGGTACCTGCAAAGTAAGTGATAATATTTATAGGGACATTTAAAATTTTTTTTATTTCGTCAACTAGTTTGTACAGTAACATACCCTATCAACCCATTAAAAAATTTTTTCTTCCAATTTGTTTTTATATGAGGTTCGTTACAATACTATTCAATTTTGACCCATTCGTAACGATTTATTAAAAGCGCATACTATCATAGATTGTAGTATGGTATAAATAAACAATTGCATAGCAACGAGCTATTTGTCGGTAAGTGGTACATCAATACGGCTCCAGCAATCAAGAGGTGGAGCGCTAATGCCGTTGTAAGGTGCGAAGTCATAAATACTTACTACTGTTACAAGTTGACACAGATGAATTATACTGTGAGTAAAAACGCAATTCATTCGTCAAATTTATACAATATGTGATGTGAATATACGCAAGCTCATATGACAATTAGAGCTTATACGGCACTTAATATGTGTGTGTATAAGCTTAAAAGAGTATCGTTCATAGTATGCTGACACATAATATGCGACTAGCCTTGTTGTAAAAATGTACGCCTATACTGAAATTTTATGTCATATGGATGGATGCAAAAATTGTATTGTATGTACAAATGAATGGATTATTTAAGCATTGATTATCTATTTCTGAAAATGTACACCAATTTAAAAACCGTAATTAAATAATTATTTTATAATATTTCCAATAGATAGTAAAATTCTCAAAAGGATTAAGTGCGTAATTTATAAACTTATTTATCACACTTAAGCTTGTATTTAGTGTTTCTTTTATTGCTGATGCGAGCTAACATTATCACTGATCCAAAAATTCTAATCGCACCTATTGGAAAAATGAAATTGGTACTGTCGTATTGTTATTTCCTAATATATGAAACCAAAACGTGAAACATCGTCATGCAAGTCTACCGCTTTGCTGTCAACGCAGTTTGCAAGAATATCGCTCATTGGTTAACCTAATTTAAGCAAAGGCTTCTTTTACTCGCTCTGACGTTATAAAAACGTACTATCAAGGGGAATAATTTCTCTTTTTACGTCTGCCACCTGTTCTTCAAAGTTTGAGTCAACTCTTAACACCCCACACTTGCGACTACCTTATACACGTAAGGTATAACGTGTTGACTGAGGCAACTTTGATGTAAGTACATCAATAGTCTCGGATGAAGAAATGCAGGCTATTTTGACATTTTTACCTTCGTTAGCTGCCAGGTTAGATTCTTCGACCAGACTGCAAGGCCATAGGATACATTTTAGATAAATTCATCAGTGAAATTTTTCAATTTCTTTGCCTGTAAATTTATGTTTAAATTTCAAGTTAACGTTCTGAGATTTCAATATTTCTTCTTTTTTTTGGAGGTCTAATTTTGGAGTGAAAAAATTATAAAAAAAATAGGTAATCAAATTCCAAGAAGGAGTTGGTTTGGATGATGTGAATCTGAAAGTGTTGGACCTGTTCATAACAATCAACCAATAATGATTCCTGGAAATCGTGAGTATATTCTAACTAAAATATATTGACAGATGTTCAAGGATTTTTATTAGGGGATTTTGAGTTTGAAAAATCTTTTTCAAATGTAAATTTAAATGCTAAATATTAAGATCAGAGTATTAATAAAGAAGTTTTGGATTCATCTGCTAAAATATTGATTAGGGTACTATTTTAGAATCATAATGCAATTCTAATACAACAATTTTGTATAGTTTGTAGTTTTTTGAGAGTAGATTCTGCACATGACAAAAGGAGAATCCACCATATTCTATAACTGCACGAATAAGGCATTTATATAACATCACGAGTAGGAATGGATTTGTGCCCCACCATGTTTTCCATAGACAACTGATAATTTTAGTCACGAGTATACATTTCGTACAAACATATTCAATGTTTACACATATTTTTAGGGAAAAAGATTGAAGGCTGATGTTGTTTTTACTAAATACAATAAATCCACATATTTTAAATTTAATTTTCAAATTTTTTTTGTCAAAGAATACAAAGTGTAATTGTACATCATTTTCGAAGAAGTCAATGGCTTGTTTGGTATCAACCAGGGGGGTATCGTACAGTGCTAAGTGCATATAGAATTAGGCTGCATATGAGGCCTTGTGAAAGACCTTTGTTTGCTTTGAACTGATTAGTACTACCATAGACGTTCATGGGTACAATATTTCTTTCATAGGTAAGATTTTTAATAAACATAATAGATTTTATGAATGGATTTAATTTAACAAGATCTTTGAGAAGAATATCTGGGATCACATTGTCAGAGGCTCCTTGTACGTCCAAAGAAGCTACTACTAAGTTTTTCCTTTTGTAAAAGGCTTTGTGTATTCTCGAGGTAAAGATAGACAGACTGTAAGTATAGAAAATGCACTTTCATTACCTTTTGCTTTATACAGTAAACAATTTGCTTTAGCCTTATAGTTTTTTCAAGTGACGACCAATACCATTATATACTTACAGTTTTTAATTACTATTAAACAAAACTTAAATTAAATACAAAAGGTTAAACTTAATTGAAGTAATCTTCATATTTTAATAAAAACGAAAAGAGGATATTTGTTTTCACGTGGTAAATAGGGATACTGGTGAGGTCTACTGTATAAACATTTCGTGAGCTTATTTGTTGTTTAAAAAATTTATGGTTATCGAAGTGATAAAATAGAGAATAAAATTTAGTTTTGATATTTAAAAAAGGTTAGAAGGGTCAAAAACCCTTAAAAAAACATAATAATGAAAGAATATTTTCCTGTACTTAATTAAGTCAAAGTTAAAAAAGAGTTGTTTGGCTAGGAAGATCATACATAAAACTAAATCGAACGAAATAACAAATTTACTGCAATAGTTTAACTTACCGTAATGGCGTATGAAACGGGGCTTAAAAGGTGTCAGATCTAAATTAAAATTTTTACCAAATTCAATAACAGACATACTTAAATAGTTCAAATAAATTTTAAGAAGGAGCTCACGAAGGCCAAGGGGATAGTATAAAAATGAGGGAGTGCTGAGGATGAGGGACGGATGGGTATTATAAAAATGAGGAGAAGTTGAGGGAGGCTACGTGTCATGATAAAAGTCAGGGGCTGAGGAAGAAAAAGGGGAATATAAATAAACAAGAGTGAGGGAGGTTTTTCTAGAAATTAACCTCAATAAAGTCACGGACAAACTGAACTTATTTTACCTAGTATTAAAAAGGAGGAATTAAATCTTTCATTTTAATCAAAATTAAATTTTTTTTAAGATTCATAAAAAATAATGATAAACATTTGTTTATTAAATCATCGCATAGATACATTGATACAGTTTAAAAAAATAAAGGATTAGCTTATACTCACGTTATTAATATATATCATTTATACATCATAAAACTAACGAATTTTGTTAAAAAACCTACGCATATTGTTGAATAAATTGTAGACCCATCAAGATTTTTATACACAAATACAGACCATTTATACTAGAATCTTTTAAAACCTTAAGTATTAAAAAAAAACAAAATTGCTAATACCAGAAATTTACTGTCTGTTTTAATCCATACAATAATTCACTAAGTTTACAAACAACGTTGCTTTTATGTAGAGAGAAAAATGGAAGGGCCGAACTCCTTTAAAAGAATTCTGCTTTACCAAACAGCAGGTCAAGTAATTATCTCTTGAATGTGGTAGCAGCTGTCTTACAATGAGAAAGTAGAGTTCTCGTTGCAGTGCATACAAAATCTCAATTGGCGAGGCCGCAGTTGTCTCCACTGTAGTACAGTAGGTCTAGATATTGTGCAGCGAACGTTGAAGAGCTGTTCTGATTGGCTGTGCTGTACTTAAGCCATTTCATTGTGTATAAATAAATTGAGTAATGTATTCTGAATACTATGTATACACGTATATTTTTGGTACGGGATTTGAATCGCTGAATATTTATGATATTTTTAAGTAAACTACCAAAATCAATACGTCTATGTAACAGTCATATGGCTTAAACGTATTGGCCATTTACCATGCTGTATCTAGACCCACAATACTTCGTCGTATCGTCATAGCAAAGTAAGCAAACACAAATTATGCATGCAGTGCAGTCACAGTGCGACTTTTTCGTCCTAGTGAAGCGATACACTTCCACTTAAACGAGGTATAAGCAATCCTTGGAGTGTAGATTAACTGTTGTACCAAGTAGCGCTACACACGATGTACAACTTTGGAAACGTAACCTCACCACAACTTGTTCATTAGCTCTCCTACTTTTCTCTCTACGTACATTTGCAACTACTTTATATGCATACGATAGACAGCAATGATCTGATAGTTTTGTACCTTGCTACTAGAGCGAATGCCTCTTCATATTTAACTTTGTACACGTGCATTAGTACACGAAGACCTAATCTAGGTTTGTTCCTATTAAATCTGGTATTTTAGCATGTATGTGCCTTAAATATTAACGTCAAATCAATGACGTGAGCTACCTTCATTTTATTAAATATGGTCTATGTGTTGTTCCCCTTCTATGTTTTAAGACAATGGTTTTTTCTTCAATGGAGAAACAATTATTACTTTAGCAAAAAAATCAAATAAACTGGTACGGTACCTCACGTCAGCGCCCCAAGTTGCAAAGTACACCTTATATTCTCGCCTCTTACCATTGTTCTCTGTACTATATTAAAAATAGTGCATATAGTATATTTTACATTTTCAAATAAACGATATTATTTATCATTAATTGAAGTCTTATAAAAAATCGGGAAAAAACAAATAAACAGTAACATTATTTCAGAGAAACAAGTCATGTATTAAGATTTCAATTCAATAGTATTTTAATCAAAATAACGTCCAATAGTGGTTCTGTCAAATTTTGTATTTATTAAAAAACAAAACGACGTTTCAGCCGTTTGGACAATGTCCCGGCCCTCATCAGGTACAAAAATCTATGAGTAATAAAAAAATTATTTTCAATACAAATTTTGGTAAATACAATAAACGCAAATTAATTAAAGTGTATCGTTTACCTCTGACTCTTACGGAGAGGATGTAAAATCGTAATGTAGTCAGAGTTTCAAGTTTCGTTGCTTTTATACCCTGCACAAATGACACAGTATACGTACATAATACAAATAAATAAGAATCGCAAGTAGTTCCTTGTGAGACACACGTAAACAGATCATGTTTTCCTAATACCATTAATGAAAGGGGCCCTTAAATCATGTACATCAAGTTAGCCTCCTTTCTTAATTGACTTAACGAGAGACTTGTAAAAATTTTTCAATTTGTCTGTATCTTGTTGTCTATTAATATTATTATTGAAATAATGTATATTTAACGTTCCGGAAAAGAGGTGCTTTTTATAATTTTGTTCTGGGTCTAAAATCTTTATTTTATCAAAATTAAAGTTTTGCATAAATTCAATGCTATGTTGTGATAGTACAGATGTATCCTTTTTTACTCTATGTCTCTTTTATGTTCTGCCATTCTTAATTTTACAGCTCTCGATGTTTGACTGACATAACAGCAGTTGCAATTCACACATGGTATGTGGTAAATGACATTATTTTTATCAAGTGGCTCGGTTACATCTTATCCAAGTGAAAAGATCGAATTCAATTTATTGTTTAAACTGTATACAAGACCAATGTGAAGCTACTTACAAAAATATTTAATAGGACCGTACAAGTGGGGAATATATGGTAATGATAAGATTAGTTTATAATTATTATTATTGCTATTGCAAATGTCAGTCACGTCAATGTTTTTAAGGAATTTATTCTTTTGTTTAAAAATTTATCAATAAATTTTTGAGGATAGTTCATAGCTAGTAAAAATTTACTGGTTAACTTTAAATTATCGTTATGAAATTGAGTGTCTGCTAATTTAATGGAAAAGTCTACTAATGTCTAAATGATACCTGTTTTATATTGTATTGGATGGTGAGAGAGAAAGTTCAAGTATCGGCCTGAATGTGGGGGTTTTTGGTACCAATTAGTTAGCACTGTATTATTTTATTGAATGATAATTTTTTAATCCAAGAAACTAATGCTGTTGCTGTTGCATGTCTCAATATTTAATTGTAATTTCGGACAATAGCTACAAGAAATGTTTTTAGTACAGTTAATATATTTAGTAAGCACACATATGAGAATATCATCCACATACCGTACATACAGTGGAACATTAAAACATAACTTCTCTAAGCGTGAAATTTCAAGCAAACGCATAACAAGATAACACAGTACCCTTTTCATTTATGGTATTAGGAAAACATGATCTGTTTACGTGTGTCTCACAAGGAACTACTTGCGATTCTTATTTATTTGTATTATGTACGTATACTGTGTCATTTGTGCAGGGTATAAAAGCAACGAAACTTGAAACTCTGACTACATTACGATTTTACATCCTCTCCGTAAGAGTCAGAGGTAAACGATACACTTTACTTAATTTGCGTTTATTGTATTTACCAAAATTTGTATTGAAAATAATTTTTTTATTACTCATAGATTTTTGTACCTGATGAGGGCCGGGACATTGTCCAAACGGCTGAAACGTCGTTTTGTTTTTTAATAAATACAAAATTTGACAGAACCACTGTTGGACGTTACTTCAATTATTAACCAACTGTCATTGGACGTCTTATATTATCAATAGTATTTTGCGTGTACATTTTTTAACTTAATATAATGTTAGTATAAATATTTATTATTGTAGTGTTCACATTTTACTTGACAATTTTTACAATGATTTTTTCGTACAAAGAGAATGGCTTAGTTTCCATCTCTTAAAGTAAGATAGAAATCATACAATGATACTTAAAAGTTCCTTTTATCATGACAGCTTTTTCAAAACGTGCTGGTAGTTGTTTCTCTTCTTTATTGTACTCGTCATTGGTTAAATAACAATACATTATATTTTGTAGAGCTTCTGTAGCCCAGTCGAATAACTCCCTTGGTGTTCAGATAGAATTATTTACTCTTTGAAGACTTATTCTAGCAGCAAGTCTTTTTAGAGTTCCACCAACCTCGTCACATGGTCCTTTGCCATGTGATCTGGGGAGAAAGTGCCACTCGGCTGCCATTTTAAAATTTTCTGCGTGGTGTGGAAGATTTATGAATTTTTTTTGTTTGTGTACTGTCCACTCGCCTCGTCCAAACAATGTATTATTTTATTAAATTTCAGATTTTTTTTATAAATTGTATAAGTTGCCTTTGAAATAAATGAACGGCAATAGTATCATGACGTAAACACTTAAACATAGCAACATGACTTTTAATTTTTAATTCGTTATTATGATTTGTATAATAAATAGAAAATGGATGTATTGTTGCTTGACCGTTATTCCAGTGTATACCCTCAACAGAATTTTGTATAACGAACGCGTAATTTTCAGAAAAGTCGCAAATTACAATACATTCATTTTACATCAAGTTCTTCATCTTTATCTTCATAAACTCTCTTTGTTTATTTACTCAAAAATAATATAGCAACAATTTACTTGAACTACTACTCAACAGATTCTTAAAATTTATCTAAACTAGATACCAACGTCTGTAATGAAGTTCTTTTACTCGTTACTCATTGTTTGTAGTTAACCGTTTCAATTAATCTCTCTTCAAAATTTTTTTGCAGTTGCTCAATAATACTAGTCACTACAGGGCACTCTTAACAAAATCCTAAAAAAACAATTTACAGTTAAACTGTACACAACATATACGATTCATACGGTCAAGACTCAAATTTAAAAACGGAGATTCTCTCTTAGTAAAGGACAGAGAATGTATGATAAATATTAAAAAATTTTTTAAATTTTTATTAATGAATGGTATTATCTAATTTAATAATGATAAAAAAATAATTACACTATACACCATTTCTACACATTACATAGTATATATTATACTATAATCCAGAGAGCAACGTTTACTTTGCAACTTGGGGCGCTGACGTTAGGTGCCGCGCCAGTTTATTTGATTTTTTTGCTAAAGTAATAATCGTTTCTCCATTAATGAAAAAAGCATTTTTGATGGAAAATTGGTCGTAGAATACGATGGTCATACTTAAAATACGCTAAGTGATGGGTTTCATTGTTAAACATTGTTTTGAACATTTAAATTATTTACAACAATATGAAATTTATTGTTAATTTTTTTAAATATTTTGTTTCTTAAAATTCACGTTTTAACCTTTAAAATAAAAAAAATCAAATTCTTAGCTCTATAATAACCGGAGTTATGAATTTTTGAAAATAAGTCTCCAAGCCAAAAAAATCGCTTCTATCGAATTTTTGATCGCTTGTATCATATAAAATACTTCAAAAAAAAAATCTCAAACTTGTAATTCTTTTTGAAAAAGTAAAATCTGTAAAAAAAATTTGAGCCAAGTTGAGTTATTGGTCATTTGTGTCAATTGATTACTGTGTCATTTGTGTATGTGCAGTGTATAAAAGCAACAAAACTTGAAACTCTGACTCCCTTCGTAAGAGCCAGAGGCATATTATACACTTTACTTAATTTACATTTATTGTATTTACCAAAATTTGTATTGTAAAGACTTTTTTATTACTCATGGATTTTTGTACCTAATGAGGGCCGGAACATTGTCCAAACAGCCGAAACGTCATTTTGTTTTTTATTAATTACAAAATTTGACAGTACCACCATTGGACGTTGTTTTCAATTAAAATCTTATTCTTTTTGACCAAATGAGAACGATTTCAAAAATGGTGGAGATACTTTTATCTTTCATAACTTAGCATCTTATGCGTCAAAATTACTGTCATTGACAAAAAAAACTCCAAACTGACTTCTGCTTTACCTAAAAAAACTCCTGTGTACACAATTTGGAGTTGCTCGACATAATAAAATGAATTTTTGTGGCTGCTTTGAAACACTGAAAAAAGTGAAAAACAAAGCACAGAGCACATTTCTACAGATATTTAGTTTTTTTGTTTTTAAATTTCATCGGATTCAGATTCTTCAAATAAATAATTCAGTGGACATTTGGAGCTCAAACAGCTCATTCTAAAGCAGTTCAAACGAATTATGAACACCTTTAGCTCTACTTAACGCAACCATAATTTATTTTACACTTACTGGTGTATTCACAGCGTATTTGCTTTAGTATGAAAAAAATTGGGGCAAGGTACAATCTAGTTTTCATTCCACAATTAGGACAAAGGATTCAATTGATTTTCAAGCTACAGCTTTACCTGATGATGCACTCTACATTAGAATGAGGCTGCCGCTGATTTATGTATGTCACGCTATCGTATCACATACTTAACACTCACATCTTGGTAGCCTAGTACTTTGCAGCTAATTTGTAGTAAATTCTTAGTGAAAAAAATAATTTTGTAGAGCCTAATAATCTTGAGAAAACAGGTGGTCTGCTAGCGTGATATAACGCCAGCAGATCACACGCCTATTTTCGTCGATCACGTGCTCAGAATGAATTCTAATTGGTAGTATATTTTGTAACCAATTTGTAGTGAATAAGTAGTAAAGAATTTCATTTTTTAGAACACACCGATCTCGAGATAATCGATGGATCGGCCGATCCGAGTGCCAGTGATTACTCAAAACTTGATTCCTTGCCGATTAGGGACCTAATACTGCATTATATATTGTTTCTTCAATATAAAGGTAAGATAAAAACAGAAATCCATTTCGTAAGGCTTGCTGATCTTACGATCAACAAATGTTTTGACGTATCGGCATAACACTAGAAGATCACACGCACGTTTCCGTGGATCACGGGCTTAGAAAAAATTCAAATTGGTAGTATATTTTGTAGCTAATTTACAGTAAATAAGTCGTGAAAAAGTAATTTTGTAGAACATACCGATCTCAAGATAATTGATGGATCGGCTGATCCCAGTGCCAGTCATCGATCAAAACTTTATTTCCGGCTACTTGGGGCTAAATACTGTATTATTTATCGTCCTTTTGATATGTAGGTAAGTTTAAAATTTATTATTTCATTTTTAGGAAGTACCGATTTCACGATCAACAAATTTGTCTGGGTGTCCGTATCCCACCAGCAGATCACACGCACGTTTCTGTTGATCGCGGGCTTGAAAAAAATGTAAACCTTAAGTGGTATATGACTTCATGACTTCTACAACTTTTATAATGTTTGGAGAAATAATGGCTCAAAAACATAATTCGTGAAATGCAAAAAAGCTTACATGATACAGTTTCGCGGGTTTAAGCTTTTTTGGTACGCATTTCATGTACAAGTCTAAATTTTATGGCCACAGTATTAGACAGCGTTCTGACGGAGCGGCGATGGATGGGAAGTTTAAACCTGTGAGAGGTAGTGAGATGTGTGCGGCAAAAGTGGTAGGCCACGGATTACATGGTGCATCATTGCGTTACTAAGTTGCGTAAAGCTCATATAAAATCGTGAGAGTGAGAGAAAAGTCAGAGGATTGAGTATTTTACGCACCTCTTTCTCGCTTCCAAATGTCTCATGGGCTTAACGTACGACGTAGCGACGCATTGACGCACCCTGTAACCCGTGGCCTATCACCTTTACCGAGCACATCTCACTCTCTCTCACAGGTTTAAACGTACCGTCGATTGCCGCTCCATCAAAACGCGGCCTAAGACTGCGACCACAAAATTGTGAAATGTACATGTAATGCGTACCAAAAAAGCTTAAACTCCGTATAACTGTATCGTGTGAGCTTTTTTGAAATTCATGTTTATTTATTTAATAAGATTATTATTAATTTTTCTGCCGATGGAAAACTGATGAAATATTGTTGGTAGGTACACAGATAAGAGCTATGTAAGTTTTTACATTAACCCTATTTCTTGAAGCAAAGTTATAGTAGAAATTTCACGAAAATTCGGAGTTTTTCGAAGATTTTGTCTATGTATTTATTTAATAGGATTTTTATTAACTTTTCTGCCAACGGGAAACTAAGATAGTATTGGTAGGTACACAGAGATAAGCTTTGCTAATTCAGAGGGCAATCCTATAATCTGGAAGGAAGTTGTAAGAGATCTCTCAATAAGATGTCATTTGCGGAGTGGGCATCTCCCCCACCTCCTATCTCTATCCTTATCCCTTTCTAATCCCAAAGCGCCGAGTGCACAGAGTATAATATCGTGCACTATTAAATATACATACATATATTAAACAATGTTGGGAGCGATTTTGATTTCTTGAAAAAGAATACTTTGCGGGCTTACTTGGCTCTTTGGAACAAAACAAGCCACGACTTGCGAATATACAGTGCTGGTAGCGGCAGCATCACTGCATTTACACAGCTTGTGTAAATGACATAGTACATTTTTTACAGGAATTAAGTAAAGCGTTTTTATCGTTACGCAATACAGTAAAATTGTGTATGTCTTTTGTAAAAATGCAGTACGCGTTGCTTTGATGTTATCTGATTTTTAATTATTTTTACCAAACTGCAGCAAAATCATGTCTCATGGAAAGCTAGGGTTGTTTCTGTACAAGAAGGACGCATTAACGCTATACACTCATAAAATTGTATTAAATGAAAACAATGTGTTTAGTGTAGCTGTAAAAAGTGACCCCATATAGGATAAAATCAAAAACAGACATTTCGATGGTAAATTAAAAAGCCAATCACTGCACATCATAGTTACGAGCAACCACCATTATCTTTTGAAAAAGCTAAAAAATCAGCAATTTCCTCTAGAAAATGAAAATTTTTCTGATTTAAAATTATCTACCAATAACAATGATACCAAAAATTCAAGTATCGAAGACAGCTTATAATAGAAAATGTCTATCATTTACAAGTGTTACAACGAAAGAAAAATTTGCAGAGTTGACTCATTCTCATGATAACTATCCTTTTTATCGAGCTGTTTATCTACGTTTAACTCACGTTACATGTTCATGTTCTTAGCTGAAACACGTCCCCGGCAACTTCGACAGCTCGTACGAGACAATCATCACTTGCGCAGGAATTTGCCTTTATTACGTAGATCACTTTTTCTTATTTCGGCCGTTTTTCTAGATTTTTGCTGTGCCCTCGATAGACAAAGCACGACTCGCACCTCAATTCGCACCTTTTGCGCATCCGACCAGGACGATCACAACATAGTCTCTTGAGTGTTCCTTTGCAAGCTCACTGTTGTCCATCCTGATAACCTTGCGCCATAGGTACGACATCTAATATTGCATAATTAAATTTTTTTTTTTTTTAATGTAAATACTGTACTGCAATGAGAATCTTAAAAAGCTACCGTGTGTGAAGTCGCTTCGTAAAAAATTTGACGTGTAGGGAATTTAGACTTTTGAATGCTGCAGTCTCTTTTCATAGGCCATTAGAGAATTAAAAGAGGCTGCAGCAAGCAGAATGATGAAAAAACACGACTTTTAAAATCTTGAGCTTTTTTTTATTTTTTAGCAAATCAAAAAAAATTCACGGCTGATCTTGCTGAAACACAGAATGCACATAAAGAACTACAAACCCTATATTTATTTTAACTGCCACTCATCTTGTAACACAAAACGCAAAAATGTATTATTTTTAATTATGAGAAAAAATGACGGTACTTCTGCAAATTAATACAATTACTACTGAAATGACCATAACTCACAAAAACGTATTATTTTTATGGCATATTTTTTACACAAATTCTAAGGGTAGCTTCGCTTTAATTATACATCGCTCAGAGACACTTGGAAATCAACCAGTAATCGTAGTTTTTGTCATTAATATTATTTTTATTAGTTCCACCTAAACTTGGGGCTATCTTAAAATTGTATAAGAGACTCGTAAAAGACTCCGTGTGCATTGTGCTCGAATAAAAAATTTAATTTTTCTTACTATGGATCTAAGCGCCCAGGACACGCAGTGTTTAATACTCGAATTCTGCTTTTTAGGTTCTTGTTGCCTTTATATTTTCCTGGTGCACATAACGTGCCTTTGTTAAATGCTAGAGTATATTTACCATGATTTAAAAAAATTCCACACATAAAGTAACATGTACGTACACATGATTCAATCATATTTTTTAACGATGAAATTACAGTCATAACATATTACTATTTCAGCTTTATGTAATTGTGGCTCTTAAATGAAGTGTTTGTTAGCCAAAGAAGATGATAAAAGTGTTTCAGCTTCATTTCAAGTACTTTCCGGATCAGGAGAAAAGTGCGGCGTAAGACCTTTGAGAGCAGAAGAGCGAGATAAAGTTTGGGAGGAAGTTAGAAAAGCTGGGTCAGTTGATTAGTATTGATCTCAAACTGCTAATAATTTAATGAAAAGTGGTCATAAAAAACCTTCTGTTTTATACGGTAATCACGTACTGCACAATGCAATGTCTACGAACAAAAAGAGTAAACGGTATGATACCGATCCTATTAGAGCTCTGGACTCAATGAAAAATTCTATTCATTCTAATGGTATCAATGATATTGGAATAAATCCATTTTATGTGCATGTATGGACGAACGAGTAAATTATTTCCTATAAAAAAGTTGCCAAACGTAGTAGAGTCACAATGTGTGATGATTCGACCGAACTGAAATTGCAAAAAATTAGAAGGCTGAACAGTGAAATTGAGTATTCCTTGTTTTTGTACGTTATTGCGTAAGTTTTAATCTTATTAAAAATATTTTGTCTGTGTATAATATAACCACACTACAGAGAGAAAAAAATTACTTTATTGGCAGTGTAAATCTGTGTCATTTTGTTGTCTAGGTTTTTTTTATTGTTCATGCAGTGATTTTTACTATTTGTGTAGTATGTTTCACCATAGGTATGAAAATATTTACCACTTTTATATGGTGAAAGAATTACGTTGAAAAAAGTTAAAAGCTGCTAGATGATGAATGACAATTTTTTACAGAGCTAGTTCAAATGAGTTTTTATAATTTTTTTTTTTTCAGTGTATAGTTCTAAAATCAAAAAAAAATAATAAATAATAATTGTACTTACACTTTTTCAGCGTACAATGTGAAAAATGTCAATTCACCGTTGCCTTGCAAGTTGCAGGAAGACAGAGAACTTTGGATGTTATGATTTTTTAAATAAAATTTCACTTTTATGGCCACGTTCCATTTCCTCGAGAACTCATTTGCGATAGTTCGCGTGCGTTATTGAATGCAGCAGTTTTTGTGTATACACCAACTTATATCAACATAAATGAATACGCTGATGTATTAGAAGATGTGGATGTAGAAACTAGAATACGTCAAGATGTTGCACATTTTATGAACGTGTACAGGAAATTGTAATTATTGCATAATTTACCAAGACAAGTTAGAACACAGTATATGGCGGCTGTTGGAGCACTTATAAAGTGCACTAGCATGAAACTTGCAGAAAATATAATTAAATCAATTTTTTTGATGTCTGAATGTGAAACGGAAGGGGACTTATTAATGGAAAACTGAACAAATGCTGCAGAAGTAAAAAATAATTAATCTCTTATGTAACAGGTATTGGATTTCATTCTTTATGTACAAAGAAAACCTCCCCTGTTAAAATATTACTTAGAACCCTTATTAATTATAGTTTAAATTTAATACTCCTTTTGTTAGTGGTTTAATTTTAATTTTTTTTTTTTAATTTGAGTGGTGTTGGCTCAGCAGTTAATGTGGGCACCGACTGTTTAGAAAAAAATTTTTCCAAGTGAAAGGTAATAGATAAGGTAGGATAGATATTTTAATCACACTTCTGAACAATTTTTGCCTACCTCAACCGAAATCAATATAATAATTAAATAGTAATTATAACTGAAATAATTGAACATAAATAAGAAACTAGTTCTGTTTTATTTAAAAAAATTTATTTAGACAAACATTTGTATGCAGACTGTTGAACGTAGAGTAGTGTCTGACCTTTGTAAATAGCTTTCAAACTTACAGATTAAGTTAACTTTGTCTTGAAAAGGCCATTAAAAAAATATATATTGACTAGAATTTAGGAAGCATAGTGATGTATGAATTAGATTACATAACCTTAGCTCATTTGTAACAGTATTATTCTTGAATAATCAATGTAAATTATGGAATTTTATAATTACAACCATGAGCAGGATACGAATAGGCCAGGATAAGTTTTTTTTTTTTTTTTTTTTTTTTTTAATGGGGACAATATCAGTAGCCCCAAATCTGCAGAAAAACAGATTTTTTAATGCAAAATTTGAAAGGGTAAGCTTATGATCTGTTAAAAAAAGAATAATTTTCAAAAATTCCTCAATTTTATCTCTCATTGGACTCGAAACAACGTAAGGCATCGAGAATTTTTTTACTCTCTGTCGTTCTTATTTATCCGTAAAAAATTTGTTTGTCCGTTTAGAAAAAA
>NW_019380469.1:1250636-1279093 GCF_000648655.2 Copidosoma floridanum | reverse complement strand
ACCTAATTTATTTAAAAAAATTTATTTAGACAAACATTTGTATGCAGACTGTTGAACGTAGAGTAGTGTCTGACCTTTGTAAATAGCTTTCAAACTTACAGATTAAGTTAACTTTGTCTTGAAAAGGCCATTAAAAAAATATATATTGACTAGAATTTAGGAAGCATAGTGATGTATGAATTAGATTACATAACCTTAGCTCATTTGTAACAGTATTATTCTTGAATAATCAATGTAAATTATGGAATTTTATAATTACAACCATGAGCAGGATACGAATAGGCCAGGATAAGTTTTTTTTTTTTTTTTTTTTTTTTAAACCTTTGGCTGAAACTATTTTTCTGAAAAAAGTTTAATAAATTCTTTATCTTTGTAGTTTTTTATCTAGTGATCGAGAGACAAAATATATTTACAACTATCAAGTGGATTTTTTGATTATTTAATAAATAAAAACGCAAATCGTAGTTAAAATGACTTTATTAGAACATATTATCTGTAAGGGTAGTAACGCATGTCTTGCAATCTTGCGGGTATGGTCCTCTTGCTCACGTGTATCTAGCTAATTTTTTTGAGTGTCCCTTGCTTCGCCCCCCTTCTCCTATAGTCTTCTTTTCTGTATTCCACTACCTTTAAGGGGCCAAGCCAAAAGAGGTGCACAGACGCATAGCTACATGCTATCGTATGTGACAGCACTAACAGTAATACAAAATATTGTCTCAAGTTTGTATACTAATGAATGTGATCTGTCGCACTCATTTTTTACAGTTTTTATCTCCCGTTGACTGTATGTTTCTTTACTTGATATCCTTATTGTTATAACATACAACAATACATTTGATTATTACTTACTATATTTCGTACTATTTTATGTACAAAGCTATATCTACATGTTTTAAAATTTTCAGTTGGAAAAAGCTTGTCAGTTAAACATCTTAAATTTTTTTTTTTTCAAACATGTTTTGATTTTAAAACAATTTTATGGAGTGGCAGACATTTTTTAAAATTAAGACAAAGAAAATAATATATTGGTTAATTATTGTAGACAATTTTCATATTAATTATCATATGCATACATTTTTTTACATAATACTAAAGCCTTTTTCTCCTACAAAGGATGATAATAATGACGATTAATATTACGTAGAAAAAGAGGATAAGAAACTTTCTCATAGTTAAAAAAAAAATTATTTATAAATCTCGTTTTGTTTAGATGACAATCTTGGAGATAAAGATGATAAAGAAATTGAAATTGAATCGGGTTTTATAGACAAATCGAATACCATCGAATGTCATCCATGAGGTCAATGGGGAAAACAACTTCATAACTCGATGTCCTTGTTTTTTTATCAGAAAGGTTCTTACGTGAATGCGAACTACTTACACGGAGTCAATATTTCACAACAGTTATTGAAAGATTTAAATTAAATACCTATTCGAGGTAATATTTTAAGCTACAAATATGATTTCGGACGTATTCCTGCTACAAGCGCTCTAGTGAAAAGAGAGATAAAGAAGTTTAAATTGAGATTCGACAAGATATTTGGACACTCGGCACGTGTAGACGAATTCATATCTGATGCAATCAATTTTTTACACGGCAAAGCTCTCGTTGATAATGCAGATATTGAAAAGGCGCTAAAAGAAAAAGATGCTGAAGTAGAAAATGTACTTTGTAGTTGTTGTTCGGAAGAGCTAGATGTTAATAATTGCGTTGAATGCACCATATATTATTGTAAATTACACGATAATGATAAGAGCTTAAAAAAGTTCAGTACTAACAAAGTTATATGTTCGAATGGTACTGAAAATCAAAGTGTTAAAAAAACTATTGGTCTTGAAAAATTGGAGAGAAAAAGGACTTCTTACTAAAAAAAAATAGCACAGACAGTTCAAAGAAGTGACATTGATATAACTCCAGTAAGTAGTTGGGTTGCCTGTTCTGTGGGTAATTTACCTACGGAAAATAGAAGGTGTTCCACATGTGGTAAGAGTATCTATCATTTAGAGGGATGCTTCGTAGCCCTTCCTGGTGAAGAAGAAGGTTACGGTGAGAAAAGACAGTGCATAGATTGCTTTAACAAAATATCTGAATATTGCAATGCGTCAGCTGGACAAACTTGGATGAAGCTAGAGCTACAGAAGGACCGTCTCGAAACTTAAAACGCTGTTCTTCTATGATGGATGATCCATCAAGTGAAACTGAATGAGGACGTACAGAGAAGTGCTTACAGATAGAGAAAAACAAATCAAATTACAGAAAACCTGCAAAATACCTAGATGAGAGAAAAAGCGATGTGCACGACTCTTTAGGATGGAAAAAAAACAAATGTGTTCCTGTCATTAAAAATGGAAACGATAGTTCCTTATCCTCAGTAAAATTGGAAGGCAAAGACGTAGCATTAAGAAATACGTGCGCATTTGATAGTATATTTCACATAATCATGCTAGCAGTGGAGGATTTCCAGCACTTAAAAGAAAAAGTAAGTTTTTTTTAAAATGTAATTGTAGATTCTACCTACTTAAGTTGATAAAAAATAAATTCGTCAGTTGCTCTCGTGATAGCAGATAATTATTATGAAGAAATAATGACTCTCTTGGTGATGCTATCAAAATCGTTTATTGCTGTGAACAACGTTTCGACCTGTACAGTAAACCACGTTACAAGGCCCTCATCAGGTACAACTTTATAGCCATGATAATAGCGACTATAGGTATCACGATGGATGGTAGATCGAAAAATACTTATTCGATCTACCATCAAAAAATATTTTTCGATCTACCATCTATCGTGATACCTATAGTCACTATTGTCGTGGCTATAAAGTTGTACCTGATGAGGGCCTTGTAACGTGGTTAACTGTACGGGCTGAAACATTGTTCACAGCAATAAACGATTTTGATAGCATCACCAAGAGAGTCATTATTTCTTCATGATATAAAATAAAGTCTATTAGTTTACTTTTCTAATATTACAATTACATATACGGGTCATTCTGCAAAAACCAAAATATTTTAAAAGCCGGAATAGACAAACACTTGAAATGGATTTATAATTTTTCAAATATCTTTTTCGTATTCTCCATGACCAAAATAAGCTGAACCTTTTTTTGCCCTGCTAGATCTGCTCAAGAAAAATTTTTACGACGACTTTCTTATTTTATTTAAGAAAAATAGAAGCACTATGGGGTTTTATAAAATCTTATTATAATCAAGAAAACGGCGGCTTGAAGGAAAATTCGACTTTGATCTTACATTTATATGATGAACTTACTATTCACGTTTGTACCAAAAATTATCTCAGTCGAAAACCCGACATTAAACGGAGATACAAAGCGTTACGAGATAGCGTTCCGGGCTTTTAGCAAAAAAAAAAGGAACATTATGGGCTTTTATAATTTCATCGAAAAATCGATATTGTAACGCGCCAAATGAAAATTAAACTTGACCATTGCTCTTATATCATATATAATACAGCTTTATTTTAACTCGATACCTTCCAAGTAAATAACCGAACCCCTCGCTAAGATAAATGACATTCTTTAGCGTTACGGGCTCTTAGTTTTTTTATTTTGAAGAGACTAAATTTACAAAGTTGCGAGCCTATAGCACTGGCTTACTGTCATCGGAAAAATCGGAAAAAATTTATCAGTCATCCTTGACCTCAGTAGAATACAAAAAGTCTAAATTGGAACGTCCAAATTCAATTAGATGCATTAATGGGAACATTTTCCGTAGAAATAATTAATTTTTCAGTTTTTGGTCGCACAACTTAAACACCTGCCAAGTCTTAGATACAATTTTTTTGACTCTCTAAAATATATGAAAATGTTGCTTACGTTAATGACTTTGAGATTCCATGACGTAGAAAAATTAAAAAATCAGCATTCTGATTCTAGGCGATATCAAAATGATAAATTTATAAGTAAGACAAGAGCCCGTTACACTTATTTAGCCCCTTTTTCGTATCTAACTAAAGCAATAGTTTTTTATGATCTAAATTCTGTTGTACCTTCAGTAGAAAATATCCCTTGTTTATTTAAAAAAGTTTTCTGCTTGATTTTTCCTTACACGACGTTGTAATCAACTGGGACAAAGAATAAACGGTTTTCGGTAAATTGACCCATGTACGACTTAGACTGTTAAACTATCAATATGTATTCAATTAATTAACTAGACTAAAAATATTGATGTCATTATGAAATGATAAAGCTGAAATTAACTTCACTTAAAATAAATAAGGGAAAAATTTTATCTGCAAGAGCACTTTATAACATTTCATTAAATTCGCTTAGTCTGTGTATCCATGACAGGATGGGCGAAATTTTGTGAATAATTTTGAAAATTTTTTTTAAATCTCTAAAACTTTTTTCGTATACAACTATTTAGCATCAATGACAATAAAGTTCTTCTGTAACAACATTCCACATTTTAAATATTTTTTTAACTAATAGTAAGTTAGTTGGGATAACGTACGTTATTATGATAATGTATGTAGAATTGGAACGTTGTAATGACGTTTCGAGTAATTTAAAAATGCTTTATCTTTGTTGTAAAAAATGTAGTGTTTAATATTTTTGTATTATCTATGTGACGGACTTTGTCAGATTAAAAAAAATTTCATGCAACTATAAAATTCTTTTTTCAATCCATATTTTCTCTAAAAAAATGGATTTCATTTTTGTTAAGTAGTCAGAATTTTATTATAAATTTGTTTGGGTGCACTTCTCAGAGAAATAGAGAACTAGAAGTTTGACATGTAGGCACAAAAAATGTGTAAATTAATATTTTGTTTAATGTAGTAATAAAACATTCATATTCTATATAATTATGTTTCAGATCATGCAGTTACCTAATACTTTTTTTTAAATGATCACCAATACACTATACAAAGGACTTAGAGCTTATACTTATTTTTTGAGAGCATTAGTTCTGAAAGATTATTTTGGAATAAAAAAGTCACACTTTTATTCTGGCATATACGTATTAGATCCGAAAACAAGTTATGGGCAACTAGCTTCCTCGCTTTTACAAAAAACAACCAGTTTAAAGGAAGAAGCAAAGTGCCAGTTATGCAAAAAAGTAAGAGTTACCAACTTAAATCGTGTCTCTGTGGAATACATTTTCTTAGAAATCAATACTCCAGAAGATTTTGTTGAAAATGCCTGTAAAATGGAAATCAGCAAATGTGTCACGGGTGGTAGTGACAACGTAACATACACATTAGTTGATATAAGTAAAGATTCTGATAAAAATCAAACTTAAGGAGGTTCCGGCAAAAACTAAAAAATGTTAGATAACCCTGCAAAAAATTACGTTTTTCTTAAGAATATAATACGTACGTATGAGTTTTTCTAATATTTTTTTCTAAGCGTATTTTGGAGTAAGAAATAATTTAATTACATAATTCAACATAGACTCTTATAGGGATCAGTAATTAAATTGTATTCAAACTATGAGTTAAAAAAATCAAAACTTTTTAGAAAATTTCTCCTAGTTAAAATGAACCTAATTAAAAATATGCTGTCTTATAAAAAAGAGTAAACGAATCAAAAACAAAATCACACGAACAATCTTCACAAAAGTTACATTTAATGAAATTTATTTAGTGACCCCCCGTAAGAGCTTATGTTAAATTGTGGAATGAAATGATTTTTTTTTCTTGAAAATACGTCTGGAAAACAATATTGAAAAATTCCTACGCACATATAACGTTTTTAAGAACGTAATTTTTTTTCAACGTTATCTAAAATTTTTTAGTTTATGTCAGAACCTCCTTAATAAGAATTTCATTATATTACATTATACTAAACAAAATTCACAAGAAGGGTGCAACGCGCACACTCATGAATGGAGTTAAAACTAGCATCAGGCCAAAGTAGCCTTACCAGTCTCTCACCAGGGATGAACCAGGACTGAAGGGCCTTGAAACTTTAATTTTTTTTTTTTTATTGCCTTATTCCACCTAAATACAATAAATATCCTTGCAATTCAATACATCGAACGTTTCTATACATATTTAGATCACACAAACGCCACCAGGCCCGGAAAATAGAGAGTTTTAAGTTTGGCCAAACTTAAAATTTTTACGTGAGATTCAAATATCTGTGTATGATTGAAAAACTCTTTATTTCCCAAGCCCAGCGGGACTATGTGTTTAAAAAAACTATTCGAAATCCCAGCATTGTGTTACAACAAATTACACTAATATTTTAAGTGGCATAAAGCTGTTAAGAAAAGCTCAAAGGATTTTTTACCGATTATTTGATTGACGCGTATCTGCGTATGATCGGAAAACTGTTTGTTTTTTAAGCCTGGCGGGTCTATGTGTTCAGAAAATCTATTCAACTTCTTAGCATAATATAATAACAGTAAACTGCTCTAAGATTTGAGGTGGCACAAAGCTTTTACACAAATTTGTGAATATTTTTTATCTATTATTCGATTTACGTTTATCTGCGGATGATCAAAAAACTGTATTTTTCAAGCCTGGCGGGTCTAGATGCACCTCGAAAGAAGCCTATAATATAGCCCTATGTATTGAAAATAAGTTCCTTTTTTACTCTAGGTACCCGATGTACGCGTATCTGCGTAAGGTAAAGTACCCAATTGTGGTCCCCTTACCCCAGTTAATGGTCCATATCTGAATTAACCATTAATAAATAATAGTTAATCAAGTTTAATGCCTGTAAGTTAATAGTAAATCAAAACATAAGGCATTGAGCAAAGAATTAAATAAATTTTCTCCCGATTATCATAAAATTAGCTTGTTTTTCAACGTATTTATTATCGTCATATGCAGTGCGTATAGCAAGTCGGTTAAGTTGTGCAGGTGTTAATGCGCTTTTCGTCAACTTTGAAATACAGGTTTAAAATTTTGTATTATGTTTTGTGCAATGTTTTTCATATGAATCGAAAGCTTATAGTTTAAGGATTTGACGTATTACCAATAAAAAATTGAAAAAATAGAATTCCATTAAAAATTTCGATGGTCCATCAAAAGGTGTCCTTATGGTGAATGTACCCCAGTTTTTGGCCCGCAATTACAACGGTCCATATTTACCGGCCCTTTTGTTCAGTCCCACTGTTCAAGCGAAGTACCCCAATTGTGTGAGTGTATTTTTTTTTAGTTTGCTGGTTACAATGATTTAATCGTCAGTAAATCAGTTTTAAAGTGCTACTGTAAGTATAATTTACCGTCTCAATCACACAATTGACTCAGTGATGATTGTTGTACGATTACTTAATATAAACAGATTCACATAACCCTACTTATGAAGAAGTTGCTAATGCTTTTAAGTTTTCATTAAATTCAAGCCTTTATTGATAATAATAAGTTCAAAAGATGCATGCACACTTTCAATTTTCCTTACTGTTTTTCACAGAGGTACTTATATTTTCAGATAGAAATGGATTCAAAAGATGTTATCAAAGGCTTTAGAGAAAAAATAAAAGTTATTGCAAAAAAAATAAAAAAGGAAGAAATTATTGAAACTAAAAGAGGTTTGATCGAAGAGAAAAAGAAGATTGAAGATGATAAATTTAGATTTGAAATGAAACTTAAAGATATTCAAAAACAGATTAATGATTTGCAGTACAATATAAAATCTGATAGTTAATTTCCAAATGTATCACGAGAACTTCTTGTAACTATATAACTAAGTGTTCATTTTTTTAAATTAAATCTAGGTATATTTTGTAACATTACAATTTTACTGTGATATCGTAACTTTAATAAATTTTTAATAAAAGGCTAAAATAGTAAATATTAATTACTAAATCTTCATAAAAAGCTCATAATATACTTGCTCTGCAAAAATAATGCGAAAACACACAGCGGTCCAATAATTGGGGTACGCAAGGTCTTTGCCATGGAATATGCATGGTCCAACAACTGGGGTACTTCGCCGTCTAGTCTCAAAAATATGGTCTTAAAGGTCATATTTTTAAAAGCTAATTATTAAATAAATGAGCAAAAATTTTAAGTAAATTTTGTAAAGTTTCATTCAAAAGGCATTTAAAATGAATTAAACAAATAACTTTTGCATACTATCGGTGTTTTGTGTGTGTAATATTAATTATATTGCTGACCTCAACATTTAAGGGACCACAATTGGGTACTTTACCTTATAGTCAGAAAACTCTTTATTTACCAAGCCTCGCAGCCTTTCTGGGTTTAGAAAACCCATAGAAGTCATGTGTGGGAGTGGTAGAAAAGTATTTTAAAAAGTTATAAATTTTCTTCTCTTTTTTTTGTATGTGCGTATAAACATTTTTATGAAAAACTCTGTATTTTTCAAGCCTAGCGGACTTGGTGTGCTCTAAATGTGCATAGAAATGTTCGATGTATTGATTTACAAGGATATCTATTGTTCTAAGGCTGGAATAAGGCAAAAAAAAATTCAAGTTTCAAGGCTCTTCAGGCCTGAATCGTCCCTGGTGAGGCTAATTTGAGCTTAATTTCTTCACTTATCTGCTTTTGTAATAATACGAGAAACAATAATAAGTCTTTTGCAGGGTTCAATAATGTGCAATAACCTGTTTGAACCATCAAAAATAACACTCAATCATTTTTGGAGTTCTATTTCAATTAAGGATCAAATGTAATTATTAATATATAATTTGTTTTATTTAAGAATTACATTTATTTGTTCATTAAATCATTTTTTTAAGTACGAATTAAATATAATTGTCACTTGATGGGTAATTGAAAATAATTTATATAAACTATTTTAAACCCTGCCCTGTACTTAAAAAAGAATTTTCTATACTTAAAAAAAACCGTACATTATCACAAAAGTGTGCAAAATAATTATATATTCATAGTACAGTGAGCTTCGAACTTGTTTCTTGTTGTAGATGATATAGTTGTCTTCGACAATTTCAACGCTGATAAAAAAATAAAAAATTTCGATTACAATCTTTTTACAGAAATATTTCTAATCCTGTGAATGCCAAAGAAGAGTTATTACTCGTCGGTGTAATAGCTTACCACGGAGTTGGAGGGCTCAAGCAACGCAGTACAGACGGAACAGCTCATTACACAGCTTTTGTGAATCGCCAAGGTAATACGGGATGGATGCAGTTCAACGACCTCAAGAAAAGATCTAGTTTTAGACCATTCAGCTATCAAATTGTGCCTCGTTTAATGATTTACATTAAAACTAGCAGAAAAAATGATAAAACTTTTTTTTTAATATTCAACTTTTTAATTAACTAACTAACTTATTTTACATTTATAGTTATAAGATTATCATGCTATTTTTCAAATCTGGAATCGTAATAACCTTTACATATAATTCAATATTAATGTATAAGTAAATCACCCACACACTTGCTCCACAGTCATATAATCAACAATAAAACTGTATACAGAATGGTAATTGAAGCATGAATTTATTAATAAAATCATGCTCCAATTACCATTTGGTGTAGTTTCATTGTTGAATTTAATATTAACTTTTAGTGAAGACGCAAACTACCTATAATAGAATCTGTTCGTAAATTTCAAATCTCAGTTCGACACAATCTTCCCATTCATTATCTCGAGATCGGTATGTTCTACGAAATTACTTTTCGCACTACTTGTTTACTATAAAAAGCTGCAAAATACACTACCAATTAAAACTTTTTCTGAGCCCGCGATCCACGGAAACGTGCGTGTGATCGGCTGGTGTGATGCCGATATACCAAAAAATTTGTTGATCGTAAGATCGGCAAGCCCTAAAAAGAGAATTACTGTTTTAATCTTACCTATNAATCTGTCCGCTCGAAAAAATTGTTAATTTTAGATAGTACTCCGTTATTATATACAGAGAAGATTCTGATACAGTCCATCCTATCATTATTACCAACTAATTTTGACCTAATAATACCATCTTCTATCGTTTCGATCAATTTTCTTTCATTACCATATATATATATACACACATCGAACGGACAGTATATAATGCAGTATTAGGTCCCTAATTGGTAAGGAATCAAGTAATCAATTTTGAGTAATCACTGGCACTCAGATCGGCTGATCCATTGATTATCTCGAGATCGGTATGTTCAATACAATTACTTTTTTCACTACTTATTTACTGTAAATTAGCTACAAAATATACTACCAATTATAATTTTTTCTCCCACGATCGACAAAATATGCGTGTGATCTGCTGGCGTGATATCAAATTTTGCTGGACGTAGTTGTTCTAATTGAAACTTGATTCTAGAGGTGATTTTCAGAAAAAAATTTTTAACGATACTCGTTTGGACTCGACTTCAAATTTTTTGCGCCGTGTATAGCTATAAAAATTTCATCAGAAATATAAAAGTTAGTTCAACAATAGTTTACGCTGTATGATCTGGTATTATTGTATATATATTATATTTTTTTTTAGTTTTCAACCAAATGTAGCCCAGAAAACGGACTTAGTACAGTGATCACAATAACTTGTAGTATTATATTTAACATTCCTTATCAAACGTATCAATTATAAAAAGCTTTTACATTATAATACAATAATGATTTCTCATACAGATACCAAAGCGATAAATACACAAACATAAGCTATAGACTACATTACCCATTTTTCTCAACACCCATACCGTTGAATGAACCTTAGATTTTCAATAATTTTTTCTTTACTTATATAGATCCATACTTAGATTTTAAGTAGACCAGGGTACAAATAGAGTTCTTTCTAGGGTACAAATACTCTTCTTTCTTAGTCTTTAGTTTTTCGAATATTATATATAATACATCCCCAATTTCCACAGCTTTACATGAGTTTACATCATACAACATATATATAATATCATCCTACCGTATAGTTTCATTACAAATTTCACATTCTTTCATTTATCACATCTCAAGAATATGTGTTTAAAGCTTCCCTCCTTGCCTTTACACAACGTGCAGACTCTTTCCTCGTCCTTTAACCAAAATTTATTACTTGCTTTTAAGTTTCCACATCTCGCCCTAGCTATACAACTTATCTGTACACCTTTATGATGTACATTTAGGTAATTCGCTTTGTCTACGCACATAATATCTTTATATCTCATATTATATCGTGATTCCTTAATTTTGGCTTGAGCATTTCGATTATCAATGTCATTCATACGCTCTTTTATAATACCTTTAGAATTTACTTTTTGGTTTTTCCAGATCTCTATGAGGAGTTCTTCGAAACCTAAATTGTTTAAAAATTCATTCTTATCCGATCATGTTTTTACTTTATACTTTTTCTCAAAAGTCTTCATGAAGCATAACCTTCAAGATTTTTTATCGAAATTAATCGCTCCCATACCCAAGTGAACCCATAGCTTTTCAACACCTATTTTTATCCTTATCAAATATCTTAGCGAAATCTAACCTCGAGACTCATCTCAAATAATCCAACTGTACCTTTTCTAACGCTGCAATCTCTGTCTACCCAAAATCTCAGCTCCATAACTCATTGTACTTCTGACTAGGTAGTTAAATAACATCAACCTTCTCATAAAGTCATCCTTACAAACCATTTCACCTAATCCCCACAGCTTTTTTGCTGCCACAATACTTTTTCTTTAAAATTTCTTTATATAATCGGAGAAATTTGCCTTTCTATTGAAAGTAAACCCCAAATACTTCAAGTTATCCACTTCCTCTATCGTACCTTCCCTTAATTTTCAACCTGCTTTATTAAGCTGGCCTTTGCTATTAAAGATTAACATTTTCGTTTTCTCGTAACTTATACATAATTTTCTTTCTTTCGAAAATCTCCTCAATGTTTCAATTATGTCCCACATTGCCTCTCTATTCAATGCCAGCAAAACCAAGTCATCTGCGTATGCTAATGACTATACCCTTACCTAATCAATCATAACCCCCTCCCTTTACACTCCTTTTCCTTAAGTTATTCTTCGACCCCACAATATACATGCAAAACAACATCAGACTTAATAAGCACCCATGCCTCAACCCTTTATCAACCCAAAATTCCTCAGATAACATAATTTTGAATTCAGCTTCTTTCACTTGGCAAATTATTCTCCATTATTTTCTAGCCTTTACATACATATCTTTATCACATTTACCTAACTTCCAACGCGGCAGCTTTCTTTTTGCCTTTCTCTTTTTATTTGTATACTTTCTGTTCCACCATTTCCTATCACCAATTTTCCTCACCTTCAGTACAATAACTTTTTTTACCGTAATATCTAAAATACGTATTTTTGATCTCATCCGTAACTGATCAGTCACAATTACATCATCCTCCCCCTCAGTTTCAGTACTTACTTTAACAATCGAGCAGCTTTCGTCCGACCATGAGTATACCTCTTTTTTAATTAGTCCCTCCGCAAGAATGTCCATACCATTAAAGAAGAACCGGCCTTTATTTTGAAGAACCAGCCTAATTTCACCTATTTCTATCAACAACCTACAGCTTAGATTATCCGGTCTTATATTAAAATCCCCCAGTTATTAATTGGCCCTCCTCTAAGAAATCTGTCCGCTCGAAAAAATTGTTAATTTTAGATAGTACTCCGTTATTATATACAGAGAAGATTCTGATACAGTCCATCCTATCATTATTACCAACTAATTTTGACCTAATAATACCATCTTCTATCGTTTCGATCAATTTTCTTTCATTACCATACGAGTTATTTTTCACACCTAAAACAAAGCCAGCCTTCACCTTCCCTTTTTTATAATTTGTTACTGCAAAAACAGCCTCTCATACGAATTCTTTCGAGAGCCTACCATTAAAATTTTCCCATCCTTTTTCCCCCAACCACGTTTCAGACAGGCTCAAGAAGTCTGCATCTTCCACATAATTCCAAAAATCCCTATCTTTGTTGACTATACCTGCTACATTTCAAAATCATTTTCATTCTACCATCACTCTTAACTAACTCTTCCAGCGATCCTTTACATTCATTCTACTCCTGGGCTACTCGAAAATCGCGATCAACTTATACTTACTCATAGTCGCCTCGTTCTCGGTTTCAACATTTTTGACTCGCTTAGAGGTTACTGTGTTAGTCGTGTTTTTGTTCTTGTTTTTCGCCGCCTCATTGCAAGCTCTCGTTTTCTGCGTATTCCATTCCAAACCATTATCTTTCTGTTTATCAAAATTTTCTACTTCGGTCAAACGCGCGGTATCATTCATTCCTTTTGTTCTCACGCCATCCTCATGCAATGACATATTCTCCTCCCATCTGCACCAGTTGCCCTAATCAAAAATCGGCCTTGCCCTGCTTTGATCTCCCATCTCATGTCTCTGTTCCTTTACCCATCTCACCAGTTGTACCTGCTTTCTTCTATCCTGAAATGATGAAACATGTTCTATGAACATATTTGTGCATTTCAATTTATTCTTATTTTTCATCACGCTTTCTTTCTCTTCATAATTGCCAACTTTACTACTATGACCGCATCACTTACTCTTGCATTCTTTATGCTTTCTTTTATTTTTAAAACGTCTTCAAACACATTTTGCACCACTAGACTCATACACTACGCGCTTTCACGTCCCCACCTCTAATCACGTTATTCGCACGTTCCTCTTTCTCTTTCACATGTACCAACATTTTTACTTGCATCACCTCTCTCACCAACAATGTGAGGGTCCAATAACTTTTTTATTATTATTATACATAAAGTGGTTGGTGACGTGATAAATCATACTTATATGAGGATTAGTATAGGGACACCTTTATGAAAACAGGAGCCAAGCAAGGAAACTCGTGGGTACGAAGTTAGATCCGCAATGCCCCCGACCCGTAGCACCAGATACCTTACTAAGAGTAGGTAGGTACACAGTCAGGTTCGTATTACCGCTGGCAGGTATTAGTAAATGACATCTCGAGTGGATTTTAGGCCTAGTAATCGAATAATAAATTTAACTATCTTCGAACACTACTAGGCATGATAGTTCCTTGATGTCTCGAGATAGCTTCAGTTCATATTGCTCTGAAGATCCGCCGATCATTTACCCTGAGGATTAACCCCGATTCGCAATGCCCGGGGGTCGGCTCCTTACCTGAGTGATCCAAAAAAGTGAGCGATGGAAAGGGAAAGCTAAGAGACTGCACTAGCCTCGCTGCCATCTCACCTATTGCTGTACGTGTTTTCAACAACCAAGAAATAATAAAGAACAATACAAGTTTTAAGAGAATAGGTGTATATAAATTTATTGAGCAATAAATATTTACAAGACGCTTTCAAGAGCCACGCTCATGTGTAAAGGGTTTGACCCACTGCGTAACGCAGAAGCAGAGTTATCGGTCTGTGCCCCTACTGGGCCTTTTATACTCGAATCTGCGGCGGTAGCTTGACTTAGGCGGCTCGGCCGCTGGTGAAAGTATAGTTTTGCTCATTGTTACTATGTTATACAGGACGCTCATGACGTAAAAATACAAGGTGTGCCGTTCCGAGGTCTCATTTTCGTACCGTTCTGCGCCTTCCATCACGGCGCCATAATTGAGGGAGATGTGACTACTACAGCGCCAAAGAGCCTGTACAATGAAATGAAGTGGCAAAAGTTGAACCTAAAACTTATCCTCCGCATCCACCTCGAAGTGATACATATATATAGATATAGACATACGTATGAATTTACATGTACGTCAATTGATGAGTGATTACCTATTAAGTCAGTTTTTTCTGTGTAAATATTCACGAACGGTACGTTTGGTCACTAAAACAACTGGAATGAAAATATTGAAATAAAAAATATATATTGTTTCACGAGTTTCTTGATATTAATATGCTTTATATTTTAAAAGCTTTTGAAAGTCCCAGAGAGACATGACGGCGCGATGGAAGCATTCCTGATTGGTCAATCAAAATAGATAAGCAACGCCACACCTTGTATTTTTACATCATGCAGGGCGCTAATACGCATTTGTAGGCGCGAGAATTCAAATGAACAATAGCTGTGGTTTGGTGATATATTTAAGTATTGAAATATACTTGGAACCTCACAACAGTCGACACTCGTCGCTCTGTGCACCTATAGTACAGCGTTAAAAAAGTGAAACTTGGGTGCCAAAAGTGTGCAGACAACAGACAACAGCTGAGAGATAAAACATGCAGATCAGAACAGTTTCAAGGTTACTTGACGAGTATGTGTATGCACGTTGTACATGTTGATAGCGTCATCTGCAAGCTTCAGCACCTGAGTTGCACTAAATGTTCACCAAGGCTACTTAGATCGTTAAGCCTATCACCTCCAACCACCTTCACCTAGCGAATAGGGCATTTTAAATAATGCCAACGTCAAACGTAAGTGAAATATTGAGTTTTTTAGGTGCAAGAACGGGTGCACAGTAAAGGGAGTCAAGCTGCGTGGGCAGGGGTCTCTCCCTTCCTTGCCTCTTTGAATAATACTCCTGAACCTCCTTAACAGTAATAATCGGAGAAAGTAAGACTTATCACAGCATAGATGACGCAACTTGTAAGGAAATTCACTAAACTGACGATAAAATTTATATAAATTTTTTAATAAATTATTAAAACTCCACGAGTAAAGATTTGCCATCTTACGAACTAAATAAGTAATGCTATTGTTATGTTCATGACAATTTTATGTGCTTCAGACTGATTTTTATCGACAATTACATGTTATTTCATCTAAATGTCAAAATCATAGATGCATTTAAATTAAAAATAAATTGGGATATTTGTTACAAATAGAAAGTAGAGTATAAGATGAGAATTTTTATTACAAAAAATGAGCTATTATACTATGTTTCTAAATTCATTCAAGTTTAGGATAGTGCTACACTGCAAATAACATTAAATATTATTACTATTAGGTGTTCCTATTATTTTCAATTGGTTTAATTAAGGATACTAATTTTAAGACTATGTTTTAGTCTAAACAAAAATCACATTGATTTTCGATAGAACCACCTAAAACGACACTCATAATGAAATGCATTGTAAGTCTACCTTCACGTTGTGCTTTCTAGTAGAGCTAAATGACTTTTATTAGCACATACATTTTATCTGCATTATATTTAGTGCCTATGAAAATGATATGTCTGAAAAACTATCCACATTAAAAATATTTCCATGAATAAAACAGTTTTGTAATAAATACCAATGATGCGATATACCCAACACTCCACTTGGGTGCTCTCAGCTAGTAACGCAAGCGCAGAAGAACTGTGCTCTCTCTCTCTCTATCTCTCTCTCTATCTGGACAAACATCAGTAGAAGAGCCTCCTACCTAGCCTTTAACTTAGGCTCCACCCACTTTTTACAACTTAACTACTACTTACTATTACTGATCGTGTCTGTCGATGGTTAAGCAGACTAGCTGTTTTGCTAACGCATGACTCGTAGCCAGATACTCTTTGATTCCTGCCAGTGGCATTTTTAAAATTTTTTTTATGATTGTTAAGATTATTAAGGATGGAGTGATTAAGCAACCTTTTAAACTTAAAATGCGTTGAAAACATTCAATAACTATTTGAAGTTTTATCAATGAATGTACTTAGTACGTTATTAGTACATAAACAAATACTTCATTACAATTCTTGGCAAGATCTATGCACGCAACGACGAGAATATGTATCTGTTAACAGGTAAAAACTCTCAAAAATAAAGAAGTCATAAGCTATAGCTATAGCATGAGAAAATGAAACTTACCTATTAGTAGTATGAAAACAAAAGCTGCGCGCAAAAATCGCGACTCACTTGAAGCATTTGTGGAGATTGATTGTAGTGATTTCGTGACATGCGTTGTTATACAAGTATACGTATTGCGATACGTACACTTGTTATTATACTACACCGCATGGTGTAATAAATACATAAGGTGGGCTTTTCAGCCACCGAACCGATCAGCTAATCAGGAGGTTTGGAACAAGCGACCTTCCATATTGGATTTTCCACTAATAAGCATAGAGAGCGCGTTGTTTAACTACTTACACTTGAAACTGCTTAAAATAAATACAACTAACCTCAAAAAGCAGTAATTAATTAAAAGCCTTGTACGTACGCTTACGTAACTAAGATTGCCAGAGATGAACAAAAAAAATGATTTCTGATGTTAAAAATTCTTATAAAAAGAAAAAAAAATTATAAAATTAGTTTGTTGAAATATTTAATATAGTGTGTTCATTGTATATTTTACAAATAATCAGATGATTATATAGAATTATATTTATACATAAAATAGTTCACCTTACAAATTTCAACTATTTTAATTACTGATAAAACTTTTAACCCTATACTCTTTTTTACGTGTAGCACTAGTTGAACAACACGCTCTCTACACTCATTGGTAGAAAATCCAAAATGTAAGATCACTTGTTCTAAGCCTTCTGATTGGCTGATCGGTTAGGTGGCTGAAGAGCCCACCTTATGTATTTATTACACAATGCTACAGCGAAAAGGACTATCATAGTCCGACTATGTTTTCTTTTTTTTAGCTTACATCATGAGAGAAAGCCGGTACGGATGTACAAAGTAATAGAATAATACATATGTATTTTTAATATAAATGGTTAGATAAGTTTAAGTTCATATTTTTTAAGGAATTTCTAAATCTTGTACCCTAATAAATACCCTGGCAATGTATAGTATTCTTTCTAATGAATCTGTAGCCTTTAAAAGATCTAAAATCAAAATATAAAAACGGTCAAGTTTTTTTTTTGTGCTAAATACATTTTGTATGACACTTGTGGTGTAATACTGCTTAGCACTTGTACTTAAAGAAGTCAAATTAAGTAATATTGACGATTGACTGGTACTTCATTTAACCACATTTTAACTACATTAATGCCTTACTATGTCGAAAGTATGTGAAAATGTTAGGGCAAAGTCAATATTACTAAGTTTGATTTTGTTGAACTACAAGTACTAAAGAGTGTTATGCTACAAGTGTTATACAAAATTTATGTTACACCAAAAAAAAAAACTTTACCGTTTATATAGTTAGAAGTCAAAACTTTTATATAGGAAGAATACTATCCATTGCCAGAACATGAGGCTTCAGAAATTCTTGGCAAAATATTAACTCAACACATCAAACTTACCTAACCTTTTTGTGTTGTTAAAAGGTATTTTTATGGGGATATCATAACTTTCCAGGAATACAAATCATTAAAATCATTAATCGTTAAAAAAATACCATTTTTTTAATGTTTATTTTAAAAACCTAATTAGATTATATAGAAAGATGTTTTGAATACATAAATATGTGCAGAGGTTAATTTGTACAAATAGTTCATTAGTTTAGCGTACAAAATAACACGTTCCAACAAAATTTTTAGATATAATATTTAGTAATTATACACATCAAAAATCCCAAACGTGTCATTTATTCAACAAGCTTTCATTCTTATATCTTTTTATTGTAAGACGGAATCCAAACATTAAAAATTACAGTTTTTTAATAACTAAGTCACTAAGTAAATTCTCACAATAAATGATTACTATAAAAATACATACGAAAACCGTAAAAATAATATACAAGTTACTTAAAAATTCGTTTTTATTAAATAATTTCTCCTTTTGCTACTACCTGAAACGATTAGTAATGTATGATTATTAACTACCCAAATCGTTGAGTAAAATAAGACTTAGGTTTATAGCTTGTTGTTCAGGGCACTACGGAAAATAATTAGAGTTTTTTATCTTATCGATCAGATTATGTTGATTTTATTACAGCTGTGTTACACGATTTATTATAAGCAGCTGTTTTATTAAACAATACGTAAATCAGTCAGTTTCTTGATTGCGTCTTTGACTCATGGCAGACGGTTAAAAAGAATAAAAAATAAGGTTATCTTTTAATCGTCGGCATTTAATTTTTCTCCTTAAGCTCAAAATTATCTTACCAAATGTGGGCTTGATTAATTATAAAAAACGGGAAAGTTAAGTGGCAATACGTTTTTCCAATAAAATAGTTTTTTTTTATTTGGTTAATTAACAAGATACTTGAAAGGATCTTGTTGTCAAGGTAAAAAAATTTTATTTTCTTCAGATGATCCGTTATTTGTTATTTATTATTTATACTTATCATGAAAATCAAAATCTTTCTACAGCTAATGCGTGTTTACCAACTACGAAGACTGTAGGAACGGTACGAGTAATAACTTAACTCTGTTACTAAGGAATTATTTAATTTGTTGCTGATAATTAATTAATTTATTAAAAATTTAACTTCGGATACTCAAATTAATAAGTTAACGTTTAAGGCTTTGTTTAATGGCTGTGGGTACACACATATACATACACGACTTTAATTCAATATATATATTTCATTATTTGTATTATTAATTATTTATGGGACGATATTAATAATAGTCATTTACCCGCCCTTCACTTCTGAGGCATATTAGTTCTTAACTATTATCTGAAAATCTGCATGCCAGGGTAAAATGATATATACCAGATGCCTACTTATGTGATATCCTAGTGATTATGTCATATAAAAAACACCACACATTTCGGGTGAGATTACATGGAGTCTGGCAGTCTGTATCGCTAGATGTAATCTCACCCTTCTCCGGGCGGAAGTGACGGAATGGAGTCTCGAAGCCAAGCCTTCCAGGCGGGAAGCAAAAGTTCTAACGTTTTAGCCACTGAGAACTCTTAACGCTGCATGCAATTTACTGTGACAGTAAGAAATACTTGTAGCCGATATCACACTGCTGGTAGCTCTGCTTAATTTTAAGAACATGCCAATCACAATTATACACAGTAAACATTTGGCTTGCAGCTAACTTAACGATAAAATCACTTTTTGTAAAGGCTGAGCCAGGAGATATATGGAAAATGAATTTAAGATTTCTGAGATTCACAGGTCTCGTTTTAGTTGTTTTAACGAATTTCTGGCATATAATTGTCAGTAAAGCTGTAAAATAAGACTAAATAGGCTGAATTCAACGAAAATACATCAGACATACCGGAAAAAATACTTACATTTCAGTATTTGGAAATTCGAGTATGCAAATCAGAAGTAATTATCCGTTGACACAGTATAAATCCTTAAGTTTTCGTGAGGAAGTTTACTTCACTTTTTGATTGGACTTAGAGTTACGTACAATTTTCGTTGACTAGATTCGTGTTAGCATTATTTTAATTATAAAAAAATATTCTTATATTACAGGCAAGTTCATGTTTTGAAGTATGAATAAAATTTCCAAGCGAAAAAAAAAGCAGTGATGTTGGACCATCGAAAAATAAAAAAGAGTAGTTAGATTTTTGTTTTAGCGTGGTTAGTAGATCTTTTGTTTCGAGATTGGCTTTGATCTAATGTTTTAAATGATGGAAAATTTGCAGGTTGTCTTTTTTTGTAGTATCAATATCGTGTGCTATAACAGGCAAGATTTAGTCGATAAATAAATTTTCAAACTAACCACCACAAGATGGCTTTTGCTTTTTAATTTTATTGACTGAGTACTTGATGTCCTATTAGTTTTAAAAGCCTTTTTTTTTACTTGAATCTCATGAATACTATGCTAAAACCTGATTTTAGTAAATTTAATGCACACTTTCAGACTAAAAACAAGTCATTTATAAGTCAAGAAATACATGTTCAGAAGTTTTACTAGCAATGAGCTCCAATTTCCTCACCAATGCAGCAATAAAAAAATTAACCCAAATCTCTAATTACAAGGTAAACGCAGATGAAGACTTCAGACCAATAAGTGATATTGTTATTGGTGATAATTGTGATAATATTTTCAAATGTCTTTAGAACAAGATGCAGTGAGTATTAGAAAAAAAAATGCTGGAATTTTTACACGACTGCTTTCAACAAAAAACAAAAATAATTCTTTCAGAAACGATGGCATGGTTCGAACACTTAATTTTCTTGGACCTACAAATGCCTTAAATAGCGAGTTTTGGAGTCAGAATTCTAATTTAATTGACGATCTTCTGACTCATTTTTTGTTTATTTTCCAATTTTAAAATGTTTAAGAAAGAAACGTTGCAGTTGCCATCACGTTTTGATTTAAATGATTCAACTTTTTGCAATGTTGAAATAGATGAGTTTTGAAAAAAAGTTAAATTGATTCAAGCTCAGAACATAAAAGTTTAGAGTTTACAAATTAAAGAATATTAATCGAAGTGTAAAGTATTAATTAAATTAATTTAAGTTTTATTATTCTATTTCGGTTTTTCTAGGGTTGATTTTTTAAGCAATGGATTTAGATGTTATTATTAGTAGAATAGGGTTATGTGGGATACCACTAAAAAAAAAAATTACAGCAATGATAATAGATAATTAAAAACGACAACTCTTGATAATCTACATAGAATACAGCTTTTAAACTCGCAACAACAAAACTAAAGCAGCGATTACGCAGTATATGTACTCACGTTCGCATCAGTTTTCAAAACGCCAGGGAAAATTAGGTACTCGCGGGGTATCCCAGTATCTTTTAATTTGAGTATTTTCAATATACAGTTAATAACATTTCTGATTAATCATCACAGTAATAATAGAAAAAAAAAAAAGAAAAAAAGAGCTGTGGACAGGAATTTAAGAGTACTCGGCAACGAGTCATGCGTTATCGCAACAGCTAGCCCGCTCAATTATTGATAGACACGATCGATAATAGTCAAAAGTAGTATTTAAACCAGGTCCATAAATGAAAACACAAGTACAAGCATTGATGATGATTCAAGCATGAGTCAAGACAACACTTTCCAACAACTTGATGACTTTGCTTTTAGTGTTTAGAATATAAATACAGATCATACTATTGGAGTGAATGAGAAAAGTTTGTAAATAATTTTTCTGGTTTGTATCTTACATTCCAACTCCAACTAATTGCATTAAAATAATTATAGGAAAAAAAGCAAACGGTCAGCAATCCAATTATAAGACCGAATTCCTCAAATCTCTTACTGCAGTGACACAACCACCTGACGAAGTTGAAGGTACTCTGATACTGTTGGGTACAATTTTAAGAAAACTACCTTACAAGCATAGAAGAGCTCTGGAGTTTGAACTGTTACAAGTAAATTATCAAAAGGAACAGGATTTAGGATATTTAAACTAGTGTTCTGTTTGTAAGTTTTTATTACAATAAATGTAAAGTAATTTGTGAATATGTAAATAACCTATTCGACTGATGAAGATAAATGAATGTAACTTTTTTACTTTAGAACTTATTCGCTTCAGCTTTATCCTACTGCCAGGCAACTGCTCCCTCATGTAAAAAATATTCTGCGAAAATCTCTCTTATAGCAGATGCTTCATCACATTTTGTTTCAACATTTTTTGATTGATCTTGAATAATCTACGTCTGTAAATCTCATGTACGTACGTTCTCCAATAGGTTCATCTCATTCTTCGCCTATAACGAAATTGTTTAAGCACACCGATGCCTAAATAACTTTTTTAACGTTTTTATCATGTGTAACAAGAGATTTTCTAAAAATTCTCCAGCGTGCTACTAAAATTCCGAACTAGTACTCAATAATCTTTCTGGCTCGACTAAGTCTGTAATTAAATACTTTTTCTTTCATTCTCAACAAATTCTTTCGAGGAAATGGCTTCATAATTAATGTAGATTGTAAGAGGGTATACATCATTATAAACAAGCACGTACGAAAGAGTGTAACTACTCACTTGACTTGATTTTGGTAAACCAAGCGTATCTCTAATGCTTGAGAAATTTGGCTGTAGTCAAATACTCCTTCATCGCTTCTACGCCTCTCTGCTCTCAGGTTTATGAATGTAAATCTATAATTAGCATCTGCTGCAGCTGTCAAAATTATGCTATAAGCACTTTGTAATGATCATAGCTAGATCTATTGTTAAGTAGGGCCTGTTAAGATAAATTTTTCAGGATAACCACAGTGCATTATAAATAAGTAATTTACTTATATGTAATAATCACATACCTGTATTACAAAATGTTTACCTTCTAAAGCTCCAAAACAATTTATAAAATAACACTTTTTGTCAAAATCAGCTGCAAATTTTAATCACATTTCAGAGTTTGGTACTGGAAGTACCTCGTCTCGAAACTGAGACCATATTTGGTCACTTACTTCATCCACTATTTCGTACACTGCATTTCGAGCAACTCGGAAAGCATAATAAATAGATTTCATACTATATACAGAGGCCAGATAGTGTAGACAAATTTGAAGTCTGGTATGAGCAAGTATAGGACTAACATTTTATTTGGATATATGAGGTCTCAGTATATTTAGCAATTCTTCAAGAATTTTCTGAGACATCCTAAAGCAATTAAAGTACAAAGCTGGATCAGACACCAGCGAGAACACTAAATTTTTACTATCTCCTTACAGCTATCCTTGCTGCAAAGTGAGAATAGGACGATCCCACATGCTCCTTTTCTTTTTCTATAATGCTGATACTAGGTACATTCCGTAAAATTTCAATAAAATTAATAAAAAAATTTTTCTTCTATGAATTATCATTGATGTTGTCACATACACTTTTAACAGTTTTTCCAAATGACTAAGAGCCTCTAATTGATTTATGTTGTCTTTTATTCTTTCTATTTACTAAATAAACAGTACCCCTTTTAAGTACTACAGAATGTTATTTGAGTACGGGCACACTTAAAAGTTCCCTTTACCAAATAGTAATCGCTCAGATGAGAGTGAAAAGTCCGTACGAATCGATTTTTAACCGTGAGTGTAAAAGAGACAACATTAGGACAGCACACATGCCCGATCGGAAAGATTAGCTGGGCGTTAGGTCAGCCCTACCTAGGCTGCCAACTTACCCTACCTGCGGCTAAGCTAGGCACAAGAGGGACTTTAGCACTACACATTAATGGGGGGATAAGTCGGTCCTACCTTGGCTGCCCAGTTAACCTATAAGTATGACAAGTGTATTCTTTACATGTAAATCGTAAATTTATTTGTTCACAAAATTGAATGCAACACAATTTTAATGCAAAAAAGCTTTTACTCCAAAATAAAAAAAAAGTTGAAATATATTTGAATATGTTTTTTTTAATAAATAATAAGTGCACACGTTATAAAAATACAAATTCTAAAATTAATTAACGTTTTCTTTGTTTTTTTTTCTCTGCTTAATCTGCTGCTGTAATTTTAAATACTACTTATCATTATTGTATATCTTTCTTCGGGGGTTTAATATTTTCACAGTAAATGTTATAAGTTTTTTTGTCATCAATCGCTTAATGAATTAAGCCAATGATCCAGGAGATCAGTATTGAAATTCTTTACATGCAAAAGGTTAAGTTTTCACACACGCGCTCGCGCACACACACACACACACACACGGAGAGAGAGAGTGCTCCAAAATACGCAGTATATGTACTCACGTTCGCATCAGTTTTCAAAACGCCAGGGAAAATTAGGTACTCGCGGGGTATCCCAGTTAAGGTCAATTCAGGTAATTCGGGGCACGAAAAATGTTTAAGGTAACTCGGGACATCATCGAAAACAGTGTTAAACAAATTGTTCTTGAAACAAAAATTTCTCTTCATTCTATTAGACCTTTTGTAAGAAAAACAACAAAAAATGTATGAGTTGCAGTGATAAATTAACAAAAATTTATTATTCTTATTTGGTGACCAAATCATGTGTGTCCTTCAGCTTTAGCGGTACAGAATTGAGTACGTACTTTTTTTCGAATAATTCCACAAATATGAACGTTTTCTCGTACTTTCTAATGTTACTGGATTTAGAGATATCACAAACATTAAAGTTTGGTAGAATTGTCAATCTAAGTTATCTGTAATACGGAGAATTTAAATCATAACATCAAATTTTTCGTGCGCGATTTCTGATGATAAAGGTGAGGGGGCGAGATAAAATGTTTGGTTGCTGATGTTAGGAACAACGAAGAAGTCGTGGAGGTGGCACAGAGAGAGGCTGCTAGAGTGGTGAGAGGCAAATCTGCCATTGCTGGAGAGTAATAGACACGTAGAAATTGTTGAGCAATGCAGCATTTTGGATACTTGCTGTTGGAAAAGTTGGGTGACACCGGGCAGAACGAGTGAAACGTGCAGACAGCTCTGATCTGAGTTCCTAGAATAGGTAATTTCCAGATTTTCCAGGTGCAGCATTCATCAGGAATTTAAGCATGCATAATAAATAAAAATAAATAAAACTAGACGACACAGCAAGCAACTAGGTAACCACACAGTAAGGCAGTCGGCATGGCTAAGCAGATCACTTAATAGAGTAAGGCACTACTAGGCAGCAGACGGCAGCAACAACATACATAGCAGATGCAACGTAAAGAAGATTTCGTGCGAAGGACAGCTGACAGCTGGTCAGGCTGCCAACAGACAGCAAGCAAGCAGCAGGCAGCGCATATGTAAGGACAGGCGACAGGGCCTACGCAACTGAGAATTGTAAAGCGTGCGACCAGGCTCAGGCAGTAGATTTCAAACCTTAAATTTCTCTCTCCATCGTCATAAGTGTAGGCAAAGAGCGTGTATTATCACAACACAGGCGCTGTGGACTCAGCAGTGACAGCACTTGTCGAGTTGGTGATTGTTGAACGTGAGTAGCAATAATTGGGCCAATCAGCTGGTCCGAAATGCTCAGCGCCTGTGTGACAAAAGGGCAAAAAAATAGCCTAACCTCCGAATGTCTACGTTGCAGATCAAGGCTCACTGTGGCTCAAATAATTTAAAAAGGCTCTTAGTTTATTGCTCAAAAGATGCACGAGCCTACCAGTGAGCGAATCTGCAACAAAATCAATACAGCGCACAGCATTAAAACGTGAAAAAGCACTGACCTGTGAGAGCACGCGAAAAGCACGACTAATCACTACTTACCAGAGAAAAAAGAGAGAGAGAGAGGGAGAAATAGTGCATATAGCGTTTGCGTTATCTGCTAGTGTTTTTATTTGCAACGTCCTCGAATCGAAGAAATCTTTAACGTTGATTACATTGGCCCATTGCCCTGTTAAAAAGTGATGGCACACTAGGTCTACTGCAAAAAGAACGATAGTGTAGTTACCACGAGGTGGATATGCTTTTCCATTGAAAGCTGCATTCTATGAAGAAGGTAGTTAACAAGTACTATTTTGCTTAATGCCAGCAAAGAATCTTTTTTTAGATAAGTAAAAATTGTTTATTTTTTAAGAACTCTACCCAGGCAATTAATTGATACTTTGTGTGTGTGTATGTTTTTCTTTTTTTTTCAGAACAAGAAGCTGCTAAATAGCTATAGGGACTTTAGAGTGCTTGCTCGTCAATCGACTCCTGAGGTATTTTCAAAATTTGTTTGGCTTCATTGGTTGTGCTTACTTCGAGATGAGAAAATAAAATGTGATAATGTTACAAATATCTATAAACTCCTTTCAAACTTTGAAGTTATGATCATTAAACAAAAAGAAGAACGAAAAGGACAATAATTAATAGTTGATACTTATACTTTATTTAGCACATGTTGCAACATACAGAGTGGGTTGGAGAGGTTTCTCTACGACTATCTGGTATGTGACTGACTACAAAGAAGATAGCACCTGCGTGTTGTACAATCAGAAAGAATGACTACTATCGCCATACCAATACATTTAAACACTCACATATACATGAACAAATACAAAAATTAATCGTCACAACATCACACTTGCTCCTTTGTCATCATAAATAATGAATGAGGATCAAAAACTCACTATTATTGAGCATGACTGATGAACAAGGTTTGATAATAAGAAACTTATGTCTTGCAACACAAAACAGCTACAGTTATTTCTTATAAATATTAAATTTTGAAAAAAACGAAAAACATACCCACACAAAGTATCAAGTTGTCAAAGTAGAGTTATTAAACCAATAAAACAATTATTACTAATCTGACAAAAATTCTTTGTTGGCATTAAGAAAGAAAGTATTTGCTAACTACCTTTACAGCAATGATAATAGATAATTAAAAACGACAACTCTTGATAATCTACATAGAATACAGCTTTTAAACTCGCAACAACAAAACTAAAGCAGCGATTCTAATTCGAAGAATTTCAAATTTTACCGGTGCGGTTCTAAATCATAAAGCCAATACATGTGAATCTCCAGTGATTACGAGATGCAATTTCTGTGGTAAATAAGGACATTTATCAAAAATATGCTTCAAGAAAAGAAATTTGCTGAATAAAATAGAAAAAGAAGAGACAGCAGTGGATACGGATTTCACAGAGGTACTAAATATCCAAGCAGAAGACGGACGAGATAAATTTTTCAAAACACTCTCGGTCAACGGAAAATAAGTCAACTTTCAATTTGACACGGGAGCAACCGTCACGCACATAGGAAGAGAGCAGACAAACCAACTTTTTCCAGGAATACCAGTGCTACGAACAGATCTACAGTTGATTACGTACTGTAATCAAAAAATAAATGTTATAGGGTACATAACAGTATATTTTAAAGGCAAAAATTTTCATAGTACAGGAAAATTATACATTACGAATATCGAACTATTGCCACTGATGGGGCGGGAATGTATAAACAAATTATTAGAGAAAACGGAACAAACGCCTTATTTGATTCAATTTTACAAGTAGATATTTCAGAAGCACAAAAGAATACGTTAATCGTGAAATTATTAAATAAATATAAGAACATTACGAACGAGAATATAAGCGCAATACATGAAATTCAAGCGTCATTGATACTAAAAAAAGACGTTAAACTTGTTTTTCTTAAGCCCAAGGCCTTACCGTTCAGATTGATACCTTTAGTAGATAAAGAATTAGACTTTCTCATTAATGAAGGAATTTAGAAAAAGTTGACACTTCAGATTTTGCAACTCCTTTTGTACCTGTGCTCAAAAAAAATAATCAAGTAAGAATGTGTAGAGATTATAGCGTTACAATAAATCCACAATTAAAAATAAATAAATACCCTCTACCTACAGTAGAAGAACTTTTCTCAGAAATAGCAGGTTGTACTGCGTTTGAAAAATTAGACTTTAAATTTGCTTATTTACAATTAGTGATAACTTATTAACGATTAATACACATCGGGGACTATTTAAATGTAATCAACTATTACGAGCGCGCGGTGGCTCGGTCGGCTGGTTTGTGGGACGGCACGCGGGAGACTGCGGGTTCGATTCCCGGCCAGTGCGACACTCCCGAGCAAATACCTCTGTGATTTTTCACATGTGCTTTTTCACCACGCAATGCTCCTCGAGGAGGGCTTAGGCGATCTTCTCGCAGCGAAAATTGCCTAACACATAGATTCTTCGCTCTCGAGGTGGTTTATGTGACATCATCAACGTGCCAACGAAGTACAACTGTATTAATGCCTACCACATAGATCGTTCGCTTTCGAGGTGGTCTATGTGACATCATCACCGTACCAACAAACTACAAAGTGTATCCAATAACGTATAAACCAATAATGCAATATGTAACCATTACTTGTAATATGTAACAAATATAATGTAACAATGTGCCTTACTGTACCAAGGCTATACTCGTTTACAATAAAGCCTGAAAATAAATACACTGCGTGAGTAGGTATTTATTTTTATAAAAAAAAAA
>NW_019380469.1:1228581-1250412 GCF_000648655.2 Copidosoma floridanum | reverse complement strand
ATATTGTGCATGAACAATCGAGAAAAATTTTAATTTTTGCTTCAAGAATACATTACTGCAATTACGTAATAGACAAAGATACACAAAAATTAGACGCAATAGAACAAATGAAAAAACTAACAAATATTTCAGAGTTACAAGCTTTCGTCAAAATTACTAATTATAATGGTAGGATTCATTAAAAACGTAAGTTCAATTTTAAAACCTTTGAGGGACTTTTACGCACGTAAAATAAATTTACGAGATAAATCCACCACGAAAAGGCAATTCTAGAAGCAAAGAAAGCTTTGACCAGTGAAGAGTGCTTAACGTATTATGATCCAAATTTACCTCTCGTACTGGCGACGGATGCGAGCCCATACGGCGTCAGGGCAGTGTAATTTTCCCTGATGTGACCGAAAAACTAATGCAATAAACTTTAAATTCATTTCACAAACTTTAAATGCAACATGAAGAAAACATAGTCAGATGGATAAAGAATGGTACGCCATTAATTATGCTATTAAAAAATTTTACCAATACTTTTACGGAATCAAGTTTTCATTAATTACGAACCGCAGACCACATACACAAATTTTTGCAAAAAACAAAGGATTGCCACGGTACCGTGCAATAAGAATGCAACATTACGCGACTTTTCTATGTGGATTTGCATACAATGTCAACTTGTTCTGTATTAATACTTTTGAGCACTCATCGGTTGACGCAAATACCATATTAGAAAGAACACATGAAGATCGCAAGTCACAATATGTGATGACTGCATTGAAGAACGATAAAAGTCTTAAGGCGAACGAAAAATGGTATATTAATTCGCGTTAATTTACTTTAGAACAAGGTGCACTGATGCGAAAACATCAAGTAGTAATACCGATAGAATTATAAAATAGGATTTTGAAAGAATTACATAACGGTCATTTCGGAAAAGTAAAAATTAGACGTCTAGCTTAAGGGAATTGCTGGTGGCTGAATTTAAGTAACGATGTAGAAAAAAACTAAAAAAGACTGTTTACAATAGGGGAAGGTTGGGTGGAATGGGCAGGCGGGTAATATGGGTATTTGCTGTTTAAAGAGTACTATAATGTTTTAACATTTGAAAATTTTTTTACTTGTAGTTATATGAACAAAGGAGTAACTAAAATGAAAAAACTATATTTTGGTGAAGAAACAAATAAATAAGCCGTCGTGTAAATTTGATGGATAAAAAAATGGAGCGACCTGCAGAAGTATGCAAAGAGAAAATCGCCTCAACCTATTAATTGACCTTGTCTCAGGGCATATATCGTTAGATTAAGCGATTTTCTTTAAAATGGTGTGTGATTTGTTTCGATTTAATGAAAATCTGATATATTATAACGAATTTAATATTAGTTGGTCGATGGGGCGGGATGGGTAACACGACAAGAGGTGATATGGGCAGGCCAGTCCTGCGGGCGCTCACTCTATAGCAGACAGCTNCCATCGAATTTGCAAGTTGCATCAAACTCAACAAGTGAATCACTCACAGCCTCAGAAGATCATCATGTAGCTCCAGAAATTATCAACACCCGTCAACTTGAAGTTAGTCCTGATGTTCTTTCTGCACCAGCTGGTGAAATACTGACTGAAAATAATACATGTGACAGTGCAACTCTTGACTCGATTGACACAAGTGTCGAAAAATCTTTGGATAATCTTCCCCCAGTTGTACAAAAAAAAACTATAAAACTTTGCCCTGCTGCTTTGAAATTAAAGAAGACTATAATGAAAAATGTTGAAAAATGTATCGATCAAGAGTTATTCGAATATTTTCAACATCAAGAAGAAAATCAGACTAAACTACAGGTATATTTATTTTCAATAATTATTTTTCAAGATAAAAAGTAGTGATATTATAAATGTGATATTAATAATGTATTTCCAATTGTTCAGGTTTCGAGAAGAAAATCAGTTAAAGGTAAAGCAGCAATCATAACATCAGAGGAGTATGAAAATCAATTGATAGAAGCCAAATCAAAAACAAAACGTAAAGCGAATGAGGGTAAGAAAACAGTGCCAAAGAAAAAGAAGCCAGCTGGAGATATAACCAATAACATGGATTTCAACACTATTACTCTGAGTTCTGAATCTGTTTTTATTGATCCATCGATGGTGACTCCGATGAATTTGAATAATGTGCCCATCATACACGCTGCACAAGTTCAATCGGCACAAGTTCCTAACAACTTTCAGTATTTAGTTATGTGATTAAAAAAAAAAAATTAGTACAAAGTTACACAATTAACCAAAAAATTAATAATTAAAATGAATCATTGGTTGTTTTTATGTCATAAGGTATGTCATAAGGGTATTATTACTATTAAGAGCTAAAGTTCGATTTTAAATATTGTTAAAATTTCACAGTTTATCTGTATTATGTAACTTTGGATAATAAAAGTCAAATAAATATGCAGTTTATATTGTGTTTTTATAGTATAAACATCATAATTATTAATAAATCTCTCACATTCGTTTTTTTTTTTGATAATACGTAATCTGTACATCTGGCAAAACATTGCCCATTACGCACTTACGTATTACCCATACCACCCCACGGGTGGTACGGTATGGGCAGTTTGATATGTTTCGGTTTCATTTGTATTTGCTCAAACAAATTAACTTCATTGCTTAATTTGATGCATGGATTATATTTTCATGATATTTATTGATATGTTAACGCAGTTTAATGAAGCATTTTTCATTTCATATAAATTGTTATTTTCCGCTGATCTTTTTTTTGCCCATTCCACCCAACCTTCCCCTACCAAGTGTACAAGAATAGTCTTATTAAAATAGATACACATGTATGAGAATCAGCAAAAAAAACCATCAAAAGAGGGGGAAGAAGTGTATATTGCAAACGATATGTTGAGTGAATCGACGACTACAGTTAGTTTAAAAATTTTTGGACGATTTAGAATTCTACAGATTTTAGTGTCTGATAATGGTAGGACTTTTACTTTCATCAAGTTCCAGGAATTTCTAAAAAAAACAATAGTATTGTACATAAAAATGGCTCCGTTCCATCCAGCGACGAACGGTCAAGCCAAAAGATACGTTCAAACAATAAAATCAGCACTGAGAAAATTAGAGCGTAAAAAAAAAACTTCAATTGGATTTGCAATTGATTTTAGCACAATATCGTCAAATGCCTCACGCAAATACTGGGGTTTTGCCAACAGAATTAATGTTCGGAAGCAAAATAAGATGCAAGTTAGATTGAATAAAACTAAGTAAAATTACTAAAAGAACGGAATTTATAACAATAAAAAAAGAGAGAACTTCAAGTAAGAGAAAAAGAAAAATGGATTTTTGATAAAATAATGCGTCGAACAGGTAAATTGCATTGTGAAGTGAAATTACACGATGGGAGAAAAGGGTTGCAACATATAAATTAACTGTTGTGAATAGAGAATGTACAAGAGAAAGAAAAATTTCTATACTTTTTCGTTCCAGGGGATAAGATAGCCATTACACATGAAGAACCAAGAGCAATAAACAACCCCAATTGTCCAGTATAAATTGCTTTTAAATGTTTCGGTGCGTAAATGTCTGCCTTATTAATAATTATGTATATTGAGGTCGTAAAAAACGACGGTAAAATTTTCAGCTTTGTAAATGTACGGGTTCTATATTTTTTGTTAAAGAAAATGCTTAATCTCGCGAACAGTAGCATGGATCAAATTTAGTTGTACCATTCTAAAGAGAAGTAAAAAATAAATAGAAACAATGAGTTCGATTCCACCGTCAGATGGCAGTAGTGTACCCAGGTAAGATTTTCAGAGAACTATACTGACGTGCCACGGAAAAGAGGGTAAGTGCAGCCAGTGTCGAATTAAAAAATTATCGAAAACTATTTACGTTAAAAACATTATGAAAACTGAACTTTTGTACAGCGAAAAAACTGTTTCTAGAGTAATTAGGGCATGATCTAATCATTGCCCGAGAAGAAAAAACGATTTCTCGTAGTAGAAAACAGATACTGCACTTACAGCTATTTAATCACACACTTTTCCTTGAAGAAAAGCCGTAACCACACTTACGCTTTTTTACTAGTTAAATTCAATGAGCACGGTCACGCGATCCAACCTTAAAAAGCCGTAAGTCTCATTAGAATACATACAAATGCAGTTACGACTTTTTTCAGAGGGTAAAATATGCCAGAATCAGAATCGTAAGTACAAATTTTCACAGTTCCTATACAAAAATTAACTTTATTATACAGAAAATAAAAATATTATACCCTGTTTACCTTTAAAAAATTTTTAGCCGGGGAATAACTATGCATGCATCATTTATTTATTTAATGAATAGAAATCGTTTGATTCAATTTTCTTTAGATATTTTAATTTTTCATGAGATTATTTAAGTATTGTAGTTAATTTCATTTGTTAAAAGTAAAAAATACGTTGTTGAATATTTTTTTAATATGAAACAATTTCACATTTAAAAAATACTAATGATAATGAAGGTTGGACTGTTACATAAAGAGTAAGTATTCACATAAAATAATTTTTTAAAAATTTATTGAAAATATGTGCAATTTCTTTCATTTCGTAACTCTTTAACTCAGATTTAGAACATTCAATTCAGCGTGTATTATAATATATGCAAAGAAAGAAACATGCCAAAACATAAAACAAATTAGAAAAACTTAGTTCATAAAACGATCGTCTGTCAACGTGAAATAACATTTCCAGTGTTAAATATTTTTAATATGGTTGTGGAATACACCATTATGATTAATTTTCATGACTTTTTTTATCATTATCATAGTGACTAATCAGGTCAAGAACATTTGACGTACTTAAATGATTCCAAAACTGACAGCAACTGCGATGCAGAGCCAGCATGTGTATATGTAAATATAGGGTAGTAGATTTAATGTATTGTAACAAATTGAAACACAATTTAACAAATAGAAATGTCAGCAAGATCCCTAAAATAATGGCAAAAATGGCCAAAGCATGTTTTTCGTGTCTAGAAGAAAACTGAAGAGTCGTACGTAAAAAAGTGTGTTGCAAAAAGATGAGCAATTTTAAGAGGAAAAAAATGAACCGTGTTGGGTTCAAATTAGTTCAGTCATTTTTTCGCAAATCACGAAAACTGTCACTTTGAGCCATTTTTTGGAAATTCAATAAATCGCACTCTATACAATATTCAGAGCTGAAATTTTAACATTAGACAGATATTATAGCCCTTATCGTACACATGAAATTTCAACCTTACCGTTTATAAACTTTTTGCGAACCGCAGCAAAAACCGAAAAAAGTTCCTCTCGACAAATGGACATAAAAAAGTTGTTAGCCAACATAGGTACATTTTTCAAACGTATTTTGCTTAAGTTGATTAAATAAATAGGACTATTAATAAAGTTTGATTCGTCTGTATTTACTTTACAAGTACCTAAAATGCCATCCATTATAACTAATCAGAAGTATCTTTAAAATTGATTGCAAAACAAGCACGTTTCGTTTTGAACGCGCTTGAGGAAAACATGCATGCGAAAATTGGGCGAGGCCTTCAGAGGTGGCTAGTTGATCTGCCGATTCCACCAACCGGAGAGCAAAAAGCCGTTTTTTGCAGTTAATTGGTAATAATGATTGACACTTAAGATACTTGTAGAGTAAATATAGACGAAGAAAAATACGTTTGAAAAATGTACCTATGTTGGCTCACAACATTTTTATGGTCATTTTTCGACAGGACCTTTTTTTGGTTTTCCTGAAGTTTGCGAAAAGTTTGGAACTGATTAAGCTGCAATTTTGTCTATATAATACAGGCTATAATATCTGTTTTGTTTTAAAATTTTAGCTTTGAATATTGTATACAATGCGAGTTATTAAATTTTGAAAAAATGGCACAAAACGACAGTTTTTTGCGATTTGTGAAAAAACGGCTGATCCGATCTGAACCCAACACGGCTCATTTTGTTCGTCCTAAAATTGCATATCTCTGCTACCTAAGATTTTTTTATGTACGATTCTTCGGTTTTCTTCTAGACGCGAAAAACATGATTTCGCCATTTTTGCCATTTTTTAGGGCTCTTGCTGACATTTCTACTTGTTAAATTATGTTTTAACTTGTTACAATACATAGAAACTACTACCTTATTTTATTGAGCTAGTCAGAATTTTCTAGGACGAAAAACTAATTCTACCATACTATTTCAGTTTTTTACGCATTCTGGCCGTTGTATTCGATTCTTAGACTTCGGACCGGCACGATTCTTTTGGTAAAGGTTTATTGTATTGAATAAAATTTTTTCCTATATAATTGGTTAATCTTTTTGCATGTAATGACTAATTCAAGTAGTATAAAATTACCGCAGCTCACGCGCTATTTTACACTACTTTAATTAGTCGTTACATGCAAAAAGATTGACCAATTCTATGGGAAAAAGATTTTGTAGGGGTGACCGGGGCCGTATGGGTCACCAATGGTTTAACATAACTTGGAAATTAAAAATATGATCGTAAATAATTAACTAAAATACTAAGTCGATTCTTTGACATCCTAGGAACAAAGTTCACCCATTGAAAAAATTATTAACTAAGTGACTTATTCACAAAAAAAACGAGAAAAGTTAGTATCTCAAAAAACCTATACCGCCTCAGGGCTGAGGTGTATGCGTTTTACGACGGGGCTCGATGGGCCTGTGTATTTAAAATGAAGAATCTCCAAATTTATGTGCATTTGTTTACGTAAGGTAATTTTTTATGAAGTAAGAATTTTTTATTGTTTAATCTATTGAAAACGTTAAGACTTATTTAATTACTAAAATTGGATGTATTTTTTGAAAAATTTTATTATTCCAAATTATTTACAATTATAAACATTTGAAAACAATCTCTATTCTGCGCAACGTATTGCACATGAAATTTTTTACTTTGATCACAAATAAGTTTAATTTTAAATAACGAATTATAGTTAACTCTGGAGTTGTTAGAGCAAATAAAGCAATATGTATCACAACTAATTTGAAAATATTGACAAAAACTGAGATGATTAATTAACATTTGTCGATGGATTTGACGCTGGTTTCATCAAAGACTATAAGGAAACACAGTTTTCTTGAAGCAGTTGCTGATCATAAAGTACATTTTAAAAAACAATGTTATGCAACAGAGGAACATCTGACTGGTGGATGATTTGAGTTTCATTCGTGATGGTACTGCATGGTTTTCTTTTTTTTGATGGTTTTTGAGCATTTTCACTTTTTTTACGCTCTGCTTTTGTAATTTCCAACTCATTTTGATATTCTAATGGAGTAATTATTGCTGTCTTGCCTTTCAAATTTTTTTTTTTGCCTACAAAGATCAATGATGCAATTTCATAACACAATTCCAGTACTATACATATAATATAAAAAAGAAAAAGTTATCTATCCCTGTGTAGTATCTGCAGAATTATTTAAAAAATGAAATAGTTCTCAAGTGAATCTTTATTGATAAATTCTTCATTTGACGAGGTAGAAGGTACTGTGAAATCAGAGTTACAGATGACCCTAGCGTCCTTGTCTTGATTGTTAAGGTGGCTCCTCACTAAATCAAAACACTGAAGTATTAAATGATATTTTAAAGGATGATTCTTGAAGGTGCGAGGAGTCTTTTCCCAAAATTTTAGACCTCGTAACCACCAAAATTGTTGAAAAAAACTAACTGGAAAATAGACTCTGTAACATAGCCTCTTATGGAGGGTCGTCAAATTGGTGGCGCAGGTTGTATGATATCTCAGCAAAGATACTGTAGTTCTTAATAGAAAACTATGTAGCAGATAGAAGAAATCAGAATCTTTCCAACGACACTCAGGTACTTGGACATTACTATGGGTTTTATGGGATATTTTGTGAAAATAGTAGACAACTGTGCAAGTCACGGAACAGATGAAAAGTGTGGGGCGTCTGCTACACCGAAGAGCGGTAGCCCGCGTAGTTTGAATTGGTCAGAAAGTTGTACGTAAAATGAATAGGAGTTGTGGGGAATCATAATTATAATAAAAATAAATGAGACGCTTAACTAAGAAAATAATTTAATGCGGGGCTGACTTATGTACTTTTTGTATACATACGTTTGCTTGGGTCACTGTATTGTACGATATAGGTCAACGGTGTAGATGTGACTAAACTTTTTTTGAAGGGACTATAGGTACCTATCCCTTTTTGGTCAAGAACCTCTACAGCCAATGAAAAGCTGTGTTGCAGTATGCTTACTCTTCTTGTGAGATTTATAGTGAGGAGCCACCTTAACGAGCGAAGGAAAAATTTCTATTGCGATGTCATTTTTGATTGGTGGGACATTAGATGCTGGGAATCGTTCTGCCATGTCCATAGCGAGAGTGGTTACATTATAGATTGGACTATTCACTGGATCATTCATCATAGGATGACTATTTGCTGGGTCATTAATCGTAAGAGGACTGTTCTCTAGATGACTAGTCATAGGGTAAACATGCACTGGATGATTAGTTGCTGAATGACTATTCACAGAATAATTATGCACTGGATGATTAGTCACAGAACTGTTCGCTGGGTGACTAGTCGCAGGATTACTGTTCACTGGATGGCTAGTTGCAGGATGACTATTCGCTTGATGGCTAGTTGCAGAATGGCTATTCGCAAAAGTGTGTTAAGTTACAACAACTTTTTGTTGGAAAATCCCATTGGTACTGACCACTGCAGCTGTTATACATGTGCATATGATAAATGGTTCTTTATGTTAATTTCACAACATTAAATTTGTAATAATTCTCACCTGTTGCTTCGATTGAAGGACTTGAATTGGAAGTGGAGCAAGCCAAATCATTAACAAAATCAGAATCTGTAAACACGTCTGGATTGAAAGGAAAAATTCTAGTGTTTTAAAATCCATTCACTGCTATTTCCATTGAAGATGATTTTAAGAAAACTGGCGTAAAAATCGAAAAAATATCCTTTAATCCAATGCTACTAGTAGGATGCAGTCTCATCCACCTATTTATTTCAGTTGAATATAAGTTACTAAGGGATTTCATGTAAGAAACGTCAAGTGGTTGTAGTTTATGTACGCAATGGGGTGGAAAACACAACATAACAACACCACTCTTTTGGGCAAGCTTTATTGCCATTTTTAACGTGAGAAGCATGTCCATCAAGTAGCAGTAAAACAAACTTTTCCTCACTAGCAACAGAGAACTCGATGAACTTTTTCAACCACACTGAGAGATACTTTCCATTTACGTGCACAGTGTACGTTTGGCGTTTAGCCGCGTGGTGGCGTGTCGACACCCATCTAGCTGAGTGAATACCGAGCGCTCACTCAGCTTTCAGAGGAACAAATTTCGTTCACTCACAAATCTGAGTGAACACACTCGACGGGCCGTACGAGTGTCTAACCGACACTGAGAATATCATATGTATACATACGTATTTATATGTGCATGGATATACATGATGTTCATCATTTTAGTTTGAAGGGTGACAGCATTGCTATCGTTACTTGTACAAGAAATTAAATTTAAGTAATAAGTGTAAGACGGAATTTTTTTTTCACAAAACTTTATTTCATCAATAAATCGTTCAATAACTTTTAATATTTTTTAATCCGTCGCACTAGACTTTACAATCGATGCTTAGGGGCAACGTACAAACAATCGTCTTTATATAATATAAATGAAAAAAAAGTTATCTCTTATCAAAAATTACATGACCGATATCCTTGTATAATTGTAAAAAAAGACGATTGTTTGTACGTTGCCCCTAGGCATCGATTGTTAAGTCTAGTGCGACGGATTAAAAAATATTAAAAGTTATTGAACGATTTATTGATGAAATAAAGTTTTGTAAAAAAAAATTCCGTCTTACACTTATTACTTAAATTTAATTTCTTGTACAAGTAACGATAGCAATGCTGTCACTCTTCAAACTAAAATGATGAACATCATGTATATCCATGCACATATAAATACGTATGTATACAAATGATATTCTCAGTGTCGGTTAGACACTCGTACGGCCCGTCGAGTGCGTTCACTCAGAGTTGTGAGTGAACGAAATTTGTTCCTCTGAAAGCTGAGTGAGCGCTCGGTATTCACTCAGCTAGATGGGTGTCGACACGCCACCACGCGGCTGAACGCCAAACGTACACTGTGCACTTAAATGGAAAGTATCTCTCAGTGCACTTGAGAAATATCTGCTCATCCATCCAACCACTTCCTTTGAATTCAGCCCAAGCATCAGGCTGTTTACCTTCTAGGTACCTGGGGTTTTCTTTTTTTTGTGGAAAAATAAGTAATGGGGGCATGTACTTGCCTGATGCAGGAAACACACGTATGCCGTCACCGTAGTACCTCTTTCAGCTGACACTCGTGATCCCACTTGCCGTTTATCTTTCAGTGCAACAACTTTCAATTGCATTTTGGGATTACCAGAGACTCCCATCTCATCAACGTTGTATATGTTGTTTGACTTAAAATGGTATTCTTCATATACAGACTTCAATAAATTGAAAAATGTAGTAACGTTGGTTCTATTGAAACTATGAGCTCGGACAGATAATGTGTTTTCCGGTTCCCTAAGAGATAACTGCGGATGCCTCTTGAGGAAGCCAGTGAACCAATCCTCACCAGCTGATCGGCTGTCTTCATTGAAATTACGCTTAATGTTTAGGCTTACTCCATACTTATAAGCAAGTTCCCGAACATCGAGTGCATTGAATCCGTGCAGTTTAGCTTCACTGGAAAGAATGCCATCACATAACTCTTGCTCTTGTTGATCACTGAATACTTTCTTATACCCCAACGCTGTAAAATATACGATTGGAGTAACGTTTTAGTTTGTATAACCTCGAAAAAATTTTTAGTGCAAAACAATAATATAAAAATTGCATACATGGTTTGTTTATAAATTGATCCTTGTTCTGCTGCTTTTTGAAATTACAAAGCTGACGTCTCAAAGTTTCACGAGGAATGTTGTATTTTTCAGCAGCACTTATAATTTTTTCTTTACTAATTACCGAATTTATCACATTTTGCAAGTTTTCCGCAGACCATAACTGTCTTATAGTATTTTTAATAAACGTTCTTACCATTATAACTTAAGTTTAAACTGAAATCTAAATTAAAACTAACGAGCTGTACTGCCTTGACTACATATCAGTTGTCATTTACCGTCTGCTTGGCTTTCAATGCCGACCCATACAGCCCCGCGAGAATTACCCATATCGCCTCATAAGCCACTTTTATTAAAATCGGTTACTAACAGTTAACAGTGGCAAAAAATAATGTGTTCAAGGCAACAAATTAAAATACACGAGTTTATCTATCGATATCAGTAGTTTATAAGTCCCCAAATAATAACTTTTACTACTTTTTTCGCTTAATAAATTTGGTTAAATTTTTTTTTTTTCTGGATGAAAATTTCAACTGTCAATGATATTTTTTTCATTTGATTACTTATGTGATTTTAATTTTCATTTATTATTGTTCAGTCAAATGTATTGAAATATCAAAAAAAAATTGAAACTATAGGTCACCTAGTTTCGTAAATATAGCCAAGACCCACATTTCCCAGTGACCCATACAGCCCCAGTCTCCCCTATGGACTTGGACTTGTACTTTCAGTTATTTGTCAATAACTTTTTGATGTTAACAATTGTGTAGTGGCGAAGGTAATAAATAATTGAAAGTCTTATAGAACAAAGACTTTATTAGAAGTGCAGATAATGAGAGACACATAATACGGTGTGCTCTGCTCATGATTCACAGTCCGACTATCGTAGAGAAGCGCGAAGTACGTTCAGTTCGTAGCTCGTACTCCCACTCGCACAAAAATCGCTAGAATGCTTTTTTCACGAATATTTTTAATTTGAAACTATGTAAATTGGTGCTCCTCTAGCTTAAATGTGACTTTCACTTATGATTTCGACTAACTAATAAATTAACAAAGTTGATCAAAAACAGGATTTGAAAACAATTTGTGGTATACACCCACGCCTGTACAAGTTTCTTTGCTGCGAGAATCTCGTACTACAGTTACATTGATAATCATTGATACCTCTTGTTTAGATACATTTTATTTTATGTATCACTACAGCACAGGTAGATTTTTGTTTGTTACATTATATGCTAGAAATAATATCTAGAAATAATATGCTAGAAATAATCAAACTAAAATGAATTACTGTTAAGTCACCGACTCTGGGATTGTTTCTGAGAGGTTAATATGAACGCTCTTGACTACTTAGCAAGTGGCAACTAACGTCCGAATATAATAGCATTTGTTAGTTCACAGGCCTTGTGACATGTTCGTGGTGGGAAGATAGCAAATTCGTGGCGTCTCAGTTGTGCTTGCGAGGTTAGAATAAGCGGAAGGAAAGTCCCTTCTAATGCTGATTCTCCCCACCACTGTCATATATTTTCCTCTGTATACATATCTATATATACCAACGCTGTGAAGCTAGTGAGCTTCAAAAAAGTGAGCAGTAAAACGTGGGACAGTAGCTGATTGCCTGTCAAGGCTCATAAGATTAACACAAGATTCCACTCGTTGTTTGTTGCAAAGTATATATATAAATATATACAAGCCTTGTAGATTTTGCAACAAATGGCGGTGGTTCTGCGGCTCACTCCCTTGAAGCTCACAGTGTGTAAAGCTGTCAGTGTGTAAAGCTGCACGACTGCATTCACATTTTACCGGTCTCGGTAAGAAAGCAATATAAAATTTTAAGTTTGTGTGCGAAAATTTTTCCTTTACTTCTATCCTTATCAACAGTAGTAATTTTTATAGTCATATCATAAAATTCTGACTGTAATTGAAAATTAACCAGGGTAGAACGTACAACTGTTTAATGCAATATTAAAATTGGATTTATGCACGATTTGGGTACAAACGAGACAAGCGTATTGACAACTAAATTTTAATTTTAGATAATGACAAAATATTTGGTGATTTCGTATCGTTCCCAAACTTTGTTATTATTATAATTGAATAGCAATTTTAATACACAAAAAAATTAAGCGGGGTAAAAGTCGTTTTTACAATAATGCAATCACAAATCAATGAAAAAAAAAAAAGAACTTAGTGGATACTTATTAATGTTTCCATGTGCAAAAAATTTTTGTTTTGTCCGTGATTTGCATCAACGCATGTGTATATGTAGATAACAAGTACGCGCGCGACGCTCGTATAAACGCATAGGAGCACCGCAGAGAGGCCTCTATTAGTGCTAAGCGATTGCCCCATCGCTATAGTCGATGCGATCGAGGCATTGAGTCGCAGCGCTGAGAGTATGGAAGCTATGCACTCAATTCATACTCCATAGTGTGTATACTTCTCTCGCATGCAGACTCGTGATTCTATAGATACATGAGAGCAGTTTAGTTCTTAGAGCATAAAAAAGTTTTCTTTCGATCGGGGATCCATAGACCTCCTAAGTCTTTTTGTTTTATTTATTAATTAATTATTTATTAATGATATATTTGTTGGATATCATGTACTGAGAAGCGCAAAGAGTAATTAACTTTTAGGAAGTTCGTTATATATTTATTTTCTATTACATATCCAAGTGCATACTGTGGTGTTGTATTAGTGATGTGTTCTGTATTGTTCATTAATGTAACTATTAACAATTTAAGAAGAGTGCTGGATTGTTTGGTTTGTGACTAAAAAAAAAATTTTTTTGAGTTTCAAAATTTTTTCATTTTTTGACCATACAGCCGGTTTGAATCCTGAGCGCTTTTGAGTGCCGTTGTACAATAGTACCGACAGTCGGTAGCCGTCGCGGAGTAGTGAAACGTTTTCGCTCTCACTAGCAGACTTTAGGCCGCGGCCGCATAGACGCGTCCAACCGCGTCTGACTGCGTCCGCACGCGTTTGACCTCCGTCAGAATCATACCTAGTTCTTTACTGCAAACTTCAAATAAAGTAACTTCCAAACACATCCCGTACATTAACACTTTTTTGTAGTGGATTTAAGGTTTGCACGTTTTCAGTGAAAAACGATGACAACGTGCAAAACTGACGGACGTCGAATACGTGCAAACGCGTTAGGATGCGTCTATGTGGCCGCGGCCTTACTGCTCGACTATACACGTATAAAACGGTCGAGCGACGAAATGAGAGAGAGTAGTAGTTGAGAGAAAGCGAAAATATAAATATGGCAACATATCATGCTGACGCTATAATTATTCACAGCCTGCACGTGAAAACAAAACCTCGACACCTTTTTTATCACTGTCTATTTTTTTATAGAATTTACAAAAGTACATACCTTGTGCATTAAGGATTCTTCACCATATCTTGTCAAGTTGACATCAGCAATGGTCTGAACGTGTTGTGCAATAATAATAGCATATTTTTTCGACAACCGTTGTTTTTTCTGGGAAGCCTGCAGCCTTCTTCTCTCAATCTTCTTACTTAAAACCAGCATCTCATAATAACAGTAAAAAGCACATTCATGTACACACTGCAGAGACACGCCAACGTGATATTTTTCATGTAAAACACTTGCAACTGACAACTTAATTCCGTTTCTTCGCGAAGGTGACACGACAAGTACATCTACGCAACTCAAGGGCCTAAGTACACTGTAGTGAACAGGTAGTACTTACAGGGGACTGTCGCTGCAGTCACGAGCTATGTCAAAGAAAATAATACATTGAAAAGGTCACGTGCCGTCGCTTGCCAGAGGCATGTTTAAGCCCACTTTTTTCGTGGCTCACTACGTTTGTTGTTTGTCAGTCTGTGCGGCGTCTCACTTCAGCAGTGCATGCATTACTAGGATCTGTTGATATAATCGGTGCATGGCTTTAACGTGCAACAAAAATCATCAAATAGTGAGCAGAGCAAACGCAAAAACCAATTGTTAGCATTTCACAAAAATTTTGGTTTTTTTTTATCCAGTTAAAAAATAAACACTGATCAGAAATATAAGAAACTATAGGCTATCCGTAGTACAAACTTGACCAAAAAAGTCATACTATTTAGCAATCGCAAGAATTTGTTGGTCTCAATGTTTTAGTAACATCAATCCATCAAACAGCAAACCATAAAAAAAGAATTACTTTTTACGTTACTATTAATATATAGAGTGGAAACTGAAACAAGCCGCGCCAAATGTAACGCTTCAGGCCCAAATCAGGTGATCAGGCTTCTCAATTACGCTCCCGAAAAATTGTGAAAGTTCTCTAAGGCTACTACAATTTCCAGTGACTAAGAAAAAAATGGTTGTAAATGCGTAAGACGCACAATATAAAAAAAAATAGTAATATCCAAAATACGTCTGAAATAATGGATTTTTTCCGTATCATAATCTAATGTTGTCAGTTTTTAAATCACCAAATTTTTTCCTTAACTTGGAATGATCTGAAACTTTTCGAGATTATTCTAGAAATATAATTACGTAACTAAACTAAAATCTGTCGGGATAGCTACCGCCAAAGCCGGTATGACTTGAAAAACTGAATCCACATCACCATCGCGCTCCCGATCTGAGCTACCTTTTTCAGTTGCGATTTTATTTTTTATCCGAATATCTTGTAAATAAATCACCTTTTGAAAGTTGAAACATCGTCACAAAGAAGGATCAAAAATAATTTCAGTGAGAGGCACTGCTATGCGGCAACGGTTTTGGAACGCGATAAGAAATAATCGCGTATTCGCACTTTTCGCCAGTTTTTTGATCACCAAATTTTTTCTTTAACTCGGAATGATCTGAAACTTCACCAGCTCATTTTAGGGACATAATTACGTAACTCAACTAAAAACTGTCAAGATAACTACCGCCAAAGCCGTTATGATTGAAAAACTAATTCCACATTACCATCGCACTCCCGATCTGAGGTACCTCTTGTAGTTGCAATTGTATTTATTACACGAACATCTCGTAAACAATTTACCTTCGTAAACATAAAACTTTGTCATAACATAGGAACAAAAAAAATTTCGGTGAGAGACAATGCTATGCGGCAAAGGCTTTGCAACGCGATAAAAAATAATTGCGTATCCGAGATTTTTGCCATTTTTTTGAATCACCAAATTCTTCACTTGAAATGATCTGAAACTTAACCAGCTCATTGTAAGGACATAAGTTTATTGGGAATTCAAAAACTGTCCGGATAAGCACTGTTAAAGCCGTTGGGTCATGCCAAGCTATAAAAATTATTTGTTCGTCTTCGCTGAAGTGGCAAAAGAGCGTTAAAAAAAATCTTTTCCTTTTCGTCGTACCATATTGAATTAAAAAAGTTTATTAAGAATTTTTTTTCCACCTTTTTACGGTATATTTTGCTGTAAAGATGATACTTGAGACGCCTATGACATGGTATGAGTGACCTTTGATACCGTTGAACTTAGTATCAACCTTCTACATATCCAATATTTTGGATTTAATAATTTTTTAAATTTCAAGTGACAAGTTAGTATATTCCGGAGGTAAAAAAAAAATATTTTTTTGGTTAAATCAAATTTTTTTTTTTTATGTTCGTGCTGACATGTCCCTGCTAGCTTCAGACTCATTAGTCATCAAGCCTTTTTGGCATTTTGCGTTGTCGTTGAGACTTTCTGACTCCTTCAGCAACATCTTTGACTTGCGAATTTCGGAGCGTCTTGTCTTAAATATTTCTTTGTTGCCACTCATATGCCTAGAAGCACCAGAGTTAAGAATCCATTTATCATTTTCTTTTCGGCTCTCTTGTGTTGACAAAACTTGAGACAAGAATGCGCAAGTAACTTCAAGATCTTCTTGATCTTGTAACTGTTTGGACTTGGACTCAACTTTATTCACTTTTGTTTGTTTTCCTTTTGCACGACAATTTCTGTAAATGTGGCCCATTTTATTACAATTGAAACAACGTATTTTTTTAACATGGAAGTTATCGTTGCTTATATTTTCAAAATTTTCGCAATGTCTACAGCTTGGTTGTGTGTAAAAACCTTTCACAGCTTTTGCCGATACCCCATCTGATTTTGCATGTTGTAGCAACTTAGCTTTTACTAGATCAGAAGTCACTGGCTTTCCCAAACCTTTCAGCGACAAGGTCAACGGTTCGTATTGAGGTAGTAAACCGGCTAGCACTAAAGCGCCTACTAACTTGGTATCCATATTCTTGCTAATACATGCTAATTTATCCACGGCGTTCAGTATTTGGCAACCATAATCTTCAAGAGACGCACAATTCTCTAAACGCGTAGTAGCGACTTTGCGAAATATTGTTACCTTACGCATAAGTCTGGAGTCGTTGTGCGCACTGTCTAAGGCATCACATGCTTGCTTTGCTGAACAGTTGTTAGGTAGATGAGAATACAACCTTAGATCGATTTTATGTATAATGCGCGCTCTTTCTTTAGCCAATTTTGCTGAATCCACTGAGAGTGTTCCACCGGTTGGAGCTTGCACAGCATCCCATAAGTCATCGGATTGAAACCAAGCCTGTAGCAAGATGGCCTAATTTTTGTAATTGTCTCTACCCGTAAGTCGAGTTACTCCCATCCATGGTGATTGCTGCGGCGTGGCCATTTCACACACAGCTCGCGATTTTCTTTCTTTTGTTATACACGGCACACTACCGGTATTGCACTTCAGCACGACTCTGGGCCCATAACCTGATTTTAATATTTGTGCAGTGGCGAAGGCAATAAATAATTGTGAGTCGTATAGAACGAAGACTTTATTAGAAGCGCAGATAATGAGAGACACATAATACGGTGTGCTCTGCTCGCGATTCACAGTCCGACTAACTATCGTAGAGAAGCGCGAAGTACGTTCAATTCGTAGCTCGTACTCCCACTTTCAGAGCACACACATATATGTATATGCACGCATGCAGATACACGTTGTTACACGTACACATAATATAAAATTAATTATGTTTATTTAATAAGTCCAGTTTCTTAAGTAGTAAAGGTAATGTTATTCCTCACTGATTTCAAAAAGTTAAATAATAAATATCCATGCCCCTGACACATTTTAAACACAATATAAGTTTTTAATTACCAATTGTCCAATAGGCCGCTATATCGAAATTTCGCGACCGGACTTGACGTACAATAAAAAACATACTAATGTCTGTTTAACTTTTATTTTTTATTCAATTTTTAATATTGCAACATGTATTTCGATGCATTTGAATTTTTATGCGTTTTTCGACTTTCTCGCTTGTTCAAGTGAGCAAAAAAAAAAATTTCAAATTTTTTTTAACACTCATTCGTTACGTAAAATCATCAGGTTAACATTTTTTGTACTCAGTATTTTGCTCCAAAACCAAAACTTTCCGAGATATTTAATAAAAACTGAAAAAAAGCCTTTCTTTAAATTGTTTTGCAATAAAAAAACAATAACGCGTATCTCCGTCGAAGCCGGCGATTAAGAGTGTTATGCAACGTAGTTTTCTTCGAATTTTAAGCTAAATACCGTATTGTTATAAAGGACCACCACCCTCTAATGCTCTAGCACCCTGACTATAAGAATAATTTTCATAAATTCCGTAAGAGAACGGAAAATTCGAACTTATTAAAAAGTATAATATTAGGAATTGGTTTAGTGTTATTAAAGGGATTGTAACAATTATGAGTTGTCACATACCTCCAAAAAAAACTAGACTTAAGATGACTTTTTTTTCTTTCAAGTGCATACAAAATTTAAAACCACGAACACTTGTAAACCAGTTGAAATTTTTTGCTGAAAATATTAGAATAATAGTTCACCACTCCTAATATACCCATGCTACATTTTCTTTCATTTGCTACCATAAAAATGATTTAAAAAAAATGTTTAGAGATCATCTAGATTAGTGATCAAACTATGAAGCTGAAACTAGCAGACAAATTCCAGCAACGATATCATCAAATAACAATTCTACTTGGGGTACCCTTCAAAGAAAACCAGGTACTTTTCTAATTCAGGATATAAAAGGGTACCTGTCTTAGTTTTAAGGATACTCAAGGTATAAGTTGTTATTCGGCGGTATCGCTGCTGCAATTTGTCAGCTAGTTTCAGCTTCATGATCAAACTTGATTAATTTAATGACATGCAACTCGGGACTAAACCTATTGCGGTATCCACAAATTTGCAGAAGATATTTCGTTTCAATTAAAACCGTTATGTAAATTTCATATAAATTTTATTTTTTAACCGTTGTATGACAAATTCTACAAGAGTTATCATAAAGAAGTTGTGGTACCTACAAGTACTAGATTAAATTAGGTATCATACAAAAAGCATCATTTAATTAAAACCAACTGCAGCAACTCTCATGCAGAGTAGTTTACAAAAAAAATCTTATCTCGAAAAAATAGTCTAAGAGGCTACTGTTAACTACAAATAATATTTATTACTAAGTAATATCATCATGTACAATTGAGAGTCGTGAAAAATCGATTTCTTACAGATTGTCCGTCGGAAATCTTTACGTTTGGTGCCAATCATTACAAAAACTTAGCTTACATGGTAGATGCGGTAATATTAGTTGATTCTTACTTGTCTTTTATTCATTCGCTTAACATCATCAAACAGATTTTGAAACATTTTTGAGCTGATATGGCTAATGCAACGTTTCCATAAAGTTTCAATTCAGCCGATAACATTTATTCCACACGTCACCCGTTTCATGAACTTCTACCCACTTTCACATACAGACGTGGACGCATTAAGGTATTTAAACATAAAGCAATATCAGACTGTTAAGAGCATAGACATATAAGAAATAGACTGCTCGTTCTTGTGTACTACAGTGGGCGGAAGGGTAACCATAGGTGCCAGGATAAAACGTAAACAAGTATGAGGATGACATAGTAAAACAATATTCTTTTATTTAATTTAATAATTTAATGGAATAAATCGCAACAAATATCCGACCGTATGAACAAGCTGAGTGTGTGTACAAAGTAAAGAACATATAGACCAAGAGTTAAGCTCGGAGAGTGGTCAAAATTTTAATCAGCCGCCTCGTTCATCAGAATCGAGAAACCTTATGATTCGTAAAAATCCAAAATAGTTTTGTCATATTTCATTCTGGTGAAGAGTTTTGTTGGTATTTAGAAGAAGCCATATAATTTTTTTTTATCAACCAGCCGCAACTTACACGAAAGGATAGAAAATAGAAAGTTGTTACAAATTGTGCCATTTACGGCAAAATTAGAATGCATATTGTACCCGAAAACCGACCTTCAAAAATATAGATATTGTGTTCTTATCTATAATAGTATCTACAAGCTTCATCTACTATCTTAGATGCGTATTATAGATAATATCAGGTAGGGGGTCTATTTTTCTTAAGGTCCATTTTCGGGTACAAGATGCATTCTGATCTTGCCGCAAAGGGCTAATTTAACTTTTTATATTCTATCTATTAATCAAATACCAACAAAACTCTTCACCAGAATGAAATTCGGGAGGAATATTACGAATCTCTACGAATCATGTCGCACCTCAATTCTGTTGTAAATGTGACGGCTGGTTAAAATTTTACTACCCTCCGGCCTCAGCTCTTAGTCTAATACTTATGTGTGGTATCGTGAAGCTGAGTTTAAATACAACTGAATTCTTTGCTTTCTACTTGCAGTCCTCAGCCTCAACCATAGTATGCAACACAAAGTCAGAGTATTTAAATTCCAAAAGGTCACGTGACTCTCGCGATATATATAGTCACTTGCAGGGAAAATAAGACAGGCCTTATGGATACAATTATATTTTTATTGTTGTTACTCGGTCAACGATTGTAAGAAGATAAAAGCCTTTAAATAACATGTTTTTGAGGAGTTGACAATACCTTAGCTATTTTTTCCCTGTACTAAGTTCTCCTGTTCCAGACTATGTATAGGAAAACAAGCAGGATTTTAGTTAAGTTAAATCTGCGTTTCCGCACTTTTAAAGAAAGTCTTAAGCTGTAAAAGACCGAGTTAGAAAAAATAGCTAAGGTATTGTCATCTCCTCAAAAACATGTTATTTAAAGGCTTTTATCTTATTACAATTGTTGACCGAGTAAAAAAAATTAAAATAGAATTGCATCCTTAAGGCCTGTCTTATTTTTCCCACAAGTGACTATACATATAGCGAGTCATGTGACCTTTAGGAATCCCAATACTCTCACTTTGTGTGGCATACTATGGTTACGGCTAATAATACAAAGCAAAGAATTCGGTTGTATATAAACTCTGCTTCACAATACCACACGTAAGTATGTGCTTTACTTCGTACACTCAGTCGCCTTTTTCAGATGTTCGGATATTTGTTCCAATTAATTCTATTATATTATTGAATTTAATAAAAGAACATTATTTTACTATATCTACCTCATACTTGTGAACGTTTTATCCCTGCACCTTTTGTTATGCTTCCAGCTGATGGTGGCGCTAGCGCTGATGCTACCAAGGTGAATACATCCGAAATGTTTAGGACTCACTTTAGAAACTGTACGTATATCTATAAATATTACTCACGCTTTTTTTTGTTTATTCATCATAGCCCGTAGGCTCGGACATGATGTAAAAATACAAGGTGTGGCATTCCGAGGTCTTATTTTCGTACCGTTCTGCGCCTTTCATCACGACGCCATATTTGAGCATCCACCTCAAAGTGAGACATATATATGGATATAGATAGACGCATGAAAATATGTATGTCAATTGACAACTGATTACCTATTTTGTTAGTTTTTTTTTTAATAAATATTCACGGATTGTACGTTTGGTCACTGAAACAACTGGAATGAAAATATTAAAATAAAAAATATATATTGTTTCACGAGTTTCTTGATGTTAATATGCTTTATATTTTAAAAGCTTTTGAAATTCGCAGAGAGACATGGCAGCGCGATGGAAGCGTTCCTGATTGGTCAATCAAA